>JANHGB010069011.1:30113-48185 GCA_026283785.1 Coracopsis vasa
TTTTAGCCACCTGTATGGTATAAACATACTTATTTTGCAGACAGGACACAAAGAAGCTCTGTCCTCACTCCCAAGCTCTAGGTCCTACTTCACAATAACACTTCACGCAATTGCGCCTGATACAATGGTGAGACTGCTCACAATGCCTGCTGGATTTTCAGAGTCTCTGAAGAATTAACAATGGGAATGGGAAAACCTTAATCTATAAATGCTAGAAGAGTATAAATTCCTCTACTTGAGGAAGGAGAGGAAGTAGCTATAAAAATAAGCAATAAACATCAGAGGTAGGCAATACTGAATATGAATTCTTTACTAATTTCTGTCAGTGTTTTAAAATTGGACAATAAGTCATTCGAGAAGCCTTCTTCTACCAAACTAATTCCTTTTGCTTTCTGCATTTATTTTTTTCAAACTTACAGTTGGAAGCAGATAATCATAATTTTTTGCTGGTGTTTTCTCTCTAAGGAAAACTTTCACTGTTCACAGCAGTTAGCATTGAATTCTTCTAGTCCTCTAGAGGTTAGCTTTCATTTTCCCAGTAAAACCTCATGCTGTCAATATTGCCCCTTGGTTCTTTAGAAAAATGTGCCTAGAATGTTCCTATTTGTTTATAGTGGAGATTTTATTATCTTGTAATTTCCTAACACAGTCTTCTGTTAGGAATAAATCTAGGTTATATTTGCTCTATTTCTTATGATTTTGTGGATAATGTCTTCCCTACAGTCTAAAAAAAAACCAAACCCAAAACAAAACACAATTCATATTCTTCTTGCAATTCCGTGAAATATTTTAACCACTTCAATCCAATTTCTTAACACATTTTTAATATTTTACTTGGGAATGTATTTTAATGATTTCTTTTCTGAAATTAATATCTGCAGTATGTAAATTGTGGTAAACACAGGTACTGGACTTTTTGCAATTCTTTGTCAGCACAGCCAGTGAATTTATTTAATCATTATAGCTGCAGAAACCGATGTCTGCTACAGAATTCATTGGTGAGAATAGAAGAAATATGGAATAACTGCTTCAGATATATCCTCAAGCTACTTGAGGAAAGGTATAGTAAGAAAAACAAACAAATGAAAAGAAAATTAATTCACATATCCGTAAGTACTAAAATATGTTTCTGCTTCAATCTAATATATTCCTTTGCACATCTACTGCCTTTTTCTGTATTTGTATGGGAAAAAAATTGTGTTGCCAAGGTGGCTTTCCTTTAAAAAGTAACAAAGCTAGTGCTTAATTTTTTGAAATATCTACATTCGGAGAAACAATCCCTTCACTTAACTTCAGTGCTGATTGAAATGCAGCCCTGCTCTCTCTGCTTTGAACATAAAGCATGCTCATTATAGTGTAACCAGTTTTCAGATAGCTTTATCTTATGATATACTTTGAATGAAATACACTAGTTTTGATTCACAAAAATATTTCATGATCTGATTATAGATCTTGCTGCTTCAGGAGAGAAATTAAGAGGTGCACTTCTCCTCTACAGCTCCATCATAGAGACTGGGCAACATTTCAAATCTTACTATTCCCTGTGCAAACCACTCAGAATGTGCAAACCACTCACACTGCCCTGTCCATATTGAAGGTAATATTTCTGCATAGTCTTTTAAAACATGAAAATGCTGGAATCTTGACAGTTTAGTCCTTGCACTTCTGAAAATTTTAGGGGACAAGACACCCTACATTTTCATTCCACAATTTCTTTACCATATAACATTTTTATCATTTTCTCTCACCATAAAATATGATTTAGTCACAGGTCTGAACCCTTTTGTCACATTCTGTAGGTCTATTAAAGTTTGTTTTCCACTCCCTACAAAACAAATGTAAGCCCCCATAAATCTGAATTTGAAATGTGTGAGTAATTTTGAACACTATTTTATTGACTGAAGTAGAAACAATAATTTTCTCCTCTGCTTCTTGAAGAACAATGCATGTTTATGATCTTAAACAGACAACAATGTAGCCATGCTGATTTTACAAGTAAGGAAGCTGTTGGAAAGAATCAAACACCAAAACATTTTTACTTAAAATAGTCTGTTTGTGGCAAAGACATATTTTGGGAGGGAAATTAATAAGTTGTTGAAATGTCTACTTTCAACATTTTCTAGTATAATAACAAACCCCCTAAATCCCTCAGGTAATTTTTCTTTTCCTTTTGCCTGGAATACTAAAATATCCATTAGGCAAAAAAAATACCCCAATCTCCAAACCCAAAACCAATCGCCCCTCCAAAACAACAACAGCAATGACCAAACAAACAGAAAGAAAAAAGAAATGGATCGTTTTGTAGGTTACTTGTTTATTAGGGTATCCTTTTACCCAGAAGCAAATTTGGGTTCTAAGCCTTGCTCCACAAAATGTCTAAGGATGAAATACTGATAAATAAAGGAATTCCAGATGTGAGAATTCCCTTTTTGTGGCTCAATTGTTTCTCTAGTTTACAGTGTAAAGCCTTTTATGAAGTCCCTTGAGAGGCTGTGTTTAAATCCAAAGATTAGACTTGAGTTTGAGAACAATTTAACATTCTGTGTCCTCTTAGTTTTTAATTTGTTATTTTAAAAATGAAACAGAGAACTGACTGGTGTGATAGCCATAATGTTCATAAAAGTGCTTTAGATGCAGACTTTCTTAAATGCAGACATCTAACTGGCTTATTATATATCCTAAGATCATTCTTTTACTATTTTTCCTCTCAGTAGCAGAAAAAGAACAAATTCATCTGCTAATTATTTTTCTAATAGCTAAAAGAACTCAACCTGGCTTTTCAGTGGTTAAACTGGATTTTCTCCCACCTGCAGTGATATACTTATTTTTCCAAAATATACATCAAAAGAGGCACATGCCAAGTCAGATGGTATAATTATATACCTCTTTTACTTATGTAAGAGAATACTACATATATAGACTTACGTAAATTATGACACTTCCACAAAAGTGTAGACAAAATTACTGTTATGGATCTCTTGATGTTCAGGACAATAGGTGGCTTCCATCTTTTTGCTGTGGCTTTCTCTGAGTTCCAAACAATGATGAGCCTGCTGCGGAACGGGTAGTATCGTACATACTGTGTACCAACAGAATGTGAATATTCCGTCAGCATCAGGCATTAGTGACTGTTAAACTCCTACGTTGCAAGTGTGTTCAGAAGAGGTTCACAGGTGACGAACCTGAAATAGTGTTAAAAAAGTCAGCAATGGCCTGCTGGCACTGCAGTTCTAAGTCAGAGTTGAGCTCATTTACTGAATAGTAGGATGTTATTAGACTTTTTCTTACAGAAGACAGAATCACAGGTACAAGGTGAAGAAAGGAGAGAGAAAAATGAGATGACAGGGCAAGGGGGAAAGAAGGCTAATGAAAAAGCAAAGTTAATATAGCCTTAGAGCTATAGCCTTGTGGCCTTAAGGAAAGATAATATAGCCTTACACAAAGTGATCTTTTGTAGAAGAAGTTGGAAACTGGTCTTTCTGCTTATGTCTAAACTGCTGGTCTCAGGAGCATGTGCATCATCCTGTACTCTCATGCAAATCCCTGCCATAATCATCCACTAGTTTCTCTGCACTTTGATTTCAAAATAGAGAAAGCTTGTATGGCAGAAATGGTGTTACATCACACCCTGGTTTTCTGCTGAGGGACCAAGAGGCCAGAGCATGCCATGACCTCACTTTTTAGCAGGCTTAGTCCTATTATAAATTGTACACTCCTGGAGAGATGAAATGTAGTGCACATTCCTATGCATGTTATTTACATGGTAGCACTAGACAGCAAGATGCCTCCCAAAGTGTACAAAAAAAATAATGTCCTGTAACATTAATGTAACTGTAACAGTACCACAGATATTAAAAGAAAAATAGATCCAAAAACTGTTGATGTTGATTGAACTGGAAAACAGGCCTCAAAATATAAAGTCATATAATCCATATCATGAAGAGTGGTTCAATGCTGTGAGTCATCGTGACTCTAGAGCAATCCTTTTAACATTTCTGACAATGGTGTTTTGTCTCTGAGAGAGCAGGGAGAGGAGAAAATAAACTATTTTTAGTCTCTGACCTGAGAATATCTGGGACAAAAAGAAGAGGCATCATATAGAGACTCTTTTGAGGTTTGTTCCCAGAAAAGGCCTCAGTTGGAGAGGTCAGTCCTCTCTTAGAGTGGTAGTGGTTCCCTCCCTGACCAACTATTCCTACATGAATATATGAAGCTCCTTTCAAGTGCCAGCATATCACACAAAGAGGATAAAGATAGATCTCTTTATCTAAAGATGGAGCTAAACATTTAATCTGTACATTGGACTTCCCAGATTTGGAATATAAAATTTTTATAAACATAGCCATTAGAAAACCATTTGAATGTTGATAGGTTAAATATAACACCAAGACTGCAGTCCTAAAAATGGCAAACAGCAAAAGGCTTATCCTAACTCTTGCTCTGCTCCTTTGATTATGTAAATACATTGCACAATAATACCTATGTCTGACTAAAACCAGCCTGTTTCTGACTCCTTGATTTCCCTCTTACTGCCTAGAACAAAGAGTGCTGTTGGAGGTGGGGACATGAGAGGAAGGGCTGCAGCAGTCAAGACAGTTTGGCAGAGTGCTACAATCAAAGAGATACCCAGAGCTTTAGCAAATCACAAATGGTCCAACCACCCTGGCCCTGTGGGCCCTTATAAGCAAAACAGTCAAATCCGTGTCTCCACTCTGGAAAGAGTAAAGGAGCCTTCAATTTCATAGGTCACTTTCACACAGGCAGACGAGTGTATGTGAAATCCTGCTAGCCAGGTCCTATGGATAAGTCATGCTACTGGAGTTCCTGCTCCTTTAGCAGCCCACTCCCCGGCATCACACCCTGCCTAGCCCTTCTCTGGAAACAGCTCTCTATTCAGTGTATCGCTGTTGCTAAATATTTCAGCTGTGATACACAACGTGCTTGTTCAGCAACTGAACTGAAACAGACACTTGGTCCATGGGCCTGAAGGCTAGATGGCCACTTAGAGAAAAGTATGCATAATTAAATTCTGCCTCATTTTACGCCTTATCCTCCCTCTCCACTTTTATCTCCAGCTACCATTAACAGACTCCTTTTCAGTCTCCCCCTTCTTATCCTTTTTCCTTCTTTCCCTTTCATCCTTGTTTGTGATTTTTTCATTTTCCTTTACTTTATTTTTTTTCCAAATCCTTTTGATCATTTGTCTCCTCAGACCCACAGCTCTTTACCCAACTGTGTTCATGGGCTTTTCCATTTTATATCAGCTTCTCCCTCTCTTCCTTCTTACTATGTTCCTATTTCTTCAGATGAATTAAACCTTATTCCAACAATCCCGGGACCTGACCTTCAGCATTGTCTGTTAACAAATTTTAGTCACTGTTCCTTAATGAGCAAATTTGGATGGAAACAAAGCATATGGCTAGAAGGAACAGTGTGGAAAATGGAGTGATAAAAATCAGTGGTATGAAAATGAATTTAATTACATTATTCTTATCATTGTATCATCCAAATGCTCATTTGCTTTGACAATGATTTTCTCTCAGCATGTGTGACATCTTAGCCATATACTTAATGTATAGCTTTGTCTCTCATTTGTTATTAAAAAGCAGTGAAAGGTTTGTCTAAATGAAATCTGATCTACATTCTACCAGCAGGAATATAATCTTCAGAGCAAATGATCTTGCCAAGAATGTCTGTGCAGGTCGTGTATGCATGTATCTGTTTTAATTATTCCCCTATAAATATGCTTGTTTTCTTTAGCTGTACATAAGCACGTACACAGGTACACAGGAATATGGAGTAATTTATCCAGTTACAAATTAATCTCATTATCCATTAAACTGGTACAAATAGAGTAATTTGTTCACTTTCATGTGCTTTCAGGTAAAGTGCCTCTGTCTTGAGTTCTCTGACTTTCTTGAGTTTCCAGCTTGTAACTAAGACTCTTGAACTTCAGATTTCTTGACTAGCAGTCTAACATCCTCTAAAAAAAACCCAAACAAACAAACAAAAAACCAAAAAAAACCCAATAAACCCCCTCCCCGATAGTCCCCCAGCCTTCCTTACATTGCCAAGCCCTCCAGTCATGTACTGTGACAGAGTGGTTTGCAGATTAAGTGTATAACCTTCAGGCTCCATGTGCCAGAAAAACATGGAATTCAAGTTCAGAAAGAAATGCCTTTAGTTTAACTTGCAAGTTCTCAATATCTACAGGTCCTCTGGCACACTTTCAGCTAATCTAAACTGATCTCTACATCTATATTCTTTTTTGTCGGCAGCTGGGGCTGATCAGTCTCTTCTTTCCTCCTTTAGTTCTCTTTATTCAACAATGTCCTACTCTCTTCCGCACAGCTGAATCCCACTCTGACTTCTCACTGCTCGATGATGATGAACATTAAATGTCTTTTTCAAGCAAGCCAGCTACTGAGGATGACATAACATACACTCAGAGAATCCCCTAAATGCATGGTACAAAGCAGACCTCTTAATTTTGTTAAGTTACAATTCACTTCGTTGCAATAACTTAACAAAAACACCCTCTTCCTACAGTTTCCAGCATTCTAAAACATTGTAACATTCCGCGCATGAAAACTTGTCTTTTAATACTGGATAAGTCTTCTGCAAACTGTTTTATTGGTACATGAGTGATATCCATAACATTAATTTCTTAAAGTCTTTAAAATAGTTTGCATTTTATAGAGTGTAATTCATCATAAACCCATTATTACACATGTATTACAAATGAAAGCTCATCTTTACGATGACACTGACATTTTGTTTCACTCTGAGCAGAGCCAAGAGAATGCCACTGATACATTTTCTGATTTCCCTCACCTAAAGAACTCAGTGAATTCAGAAAGATAAATGTCATCAACTGAGGTCAGCAATCACATAACATATATATTTTTTAATCGGGACTTTCTGTGTCTTTCATTGTGCCTGGTAGAGTGCTCTCCTCCAGTAATTTCTTTTCAATTGTGCTGGACCAAAAGCACCGTGAAATCTAAGTGGGCCATTTTTATTCCAAATAACCTTTTCATGTTTAGCTATTTGTAAGTTCCACTTTTCTTTGTCAGTCACAATGATTTCATTATTATCTGGGTCCCTTTATTCTGGGTCTCTGATTCCTTTCCCCCTTCATGCCTTCCCACTTCATTAGTGCTCCTGTTACATGCTGTTTTCTTTCTTAACTGCACCTTTCCTTTCTTTGTTTCTTTCCTATCCTCCTCTTCCTTTCCTTCCCCTGCCTTTTCTATTTTTTTCCTAGAATCTTCATCCTCTTCATGGAAACTGAATCACAGAGAATTAAGGAAAATGAGAAAAATTGTTCTCAAGGGCATTAGGAGCAGTGCAGAAATGTTTGCTTCTCAGTAAAACATAAAATGTTCAGTGAATGTGAGGGACATTTTCACTTACATTTATCTAAAATAGATATAGCTAATACAGCTGATGTTCTGCTATTAGAGAAGAAAGTCTTGTGGCCATGTGAGCTGCAACAGATTAAAGAAGCTGCAGCACATTTATGTCAAAATGATATTTATAAAGGTCAAAATATAACTTAGGGACTGAAGATTTAAGCACTGGTTTTGGAAATAGTAACCTTAAGTGGACAAAAAAGCCTGTTAAGTTAGGACAGGAGGAATTATATGTAATTCTTGGTTCTTTTTTTCTCTTTTGCAATGTGCAGAGTGACATCCTTCTAATTCAATCATGTGCTAGGTATTATGAACAGTACAAAACTGTAACATTGTTTACATTATCTTCTTGTGCAATCACCATTTTTAATATTAACAAAAATATTAACAAAAATACTGACATGCCTATAGAAGTTAGATTAATTAAAAAAGTTATTAATCTTTACGATTCAAATCCCTCCCAATTCCTGTCAGATTTTATTTTAAATCAAATTTGTTATTTTACAGGTGCACTTGGTGACTGTTTCACAACCAAACACACAAAGTTCAAAACTGGACCTAGAAAAAGATGAGAATAAACCCAGGGACTTCCTTTTTGTATCTTTAACAGCTACCACTGTGCTATCTGTAAAAGTATCTTCAGAGACAGTCTTAAGGCCAAATGCACTCTACAGCCCACTCATGCTGACACTCACAATCATTTTCAGGCTATTATTTCCCAAACTGGTGAGAGACTAGTGCAAAAAGCCTCCAGATCATCCCAGACAACAGAAAGCATAATCCACATTACCACATATCCACTCTGGTGTAGCTGCAGGAATACCTTCCACTCTGCATTCATTCAAGTTTCCCCAGACATCCTCCTTAGGTAAAGGTTTACACAGTCTGTCCTTGTATCATTACACAGAGCCACCAGTAGCCCCAGTCCTGCCATACAGAGGACCTACACTTTGTCAGACTAGTTGGGGGCATGCCTTTAGCTGTACATTGCTTTCTATCAGATACAAATGAATAAGAGAAAAACTCTTTCAGTGGACCTCTTCTCCAGACCCTCACGGATGTTGATGAAGGATGGAAAACAAGATCCAGTGAATATCTTTCTGAGGTTCCTAATTCCAAACCATCCAGAATAGACCATAGAACAGTATCCAGTTCAGCTTCACAACTCTGAGAATGAAGCAAGACAGGAAAAAGCAGACATAAGAAGGTACAGGAACTGCTGTACTAGCATGCATACTGGTTAACATCCATACTTCAACTTTGACCTTGGCCATTGCTGGAAATCACATTTTACAAAATTGTTTTCCACTTAAAGCAGCAGTGGAATGAGTCTGGGGTCACCTGACAGTTGCCTTGTGAGTCTGCCTTGTGATCTCTTGCATGTAAGCCCAGGATGCTTCCAGCTAGCCTTATCTGTGGATCAGTGGTCCAAGGCAGTCTCCTCTGCTGTGCTCTTGTCTATCGCTTCTCCTCAATCCTCTTTCTACCAAGCAGGCCAGTGTAAAGCCTCAGTGCTATTTCCTTGTATTTTCAAGCTAGCATGCAAAAATACAAAGCTATGCCTATGTAAGAAAGCTTAGTATCCTGAAATCCAGTGTGAAATGCTGAGGGAGCTGTGTTTTTACTATTGATTTCACTGGAAACAGGACTTGATAAAATAGGAACAGTACTATTGGTGAAAGTATTAAGGCAGAAAAATCAGGCACAGGCTTGTCCTTCTACTAGTGTGATTATGAAAAAGCAAAAATATTTTGATTTCTCCTTTCCAGTTTTCCCCCAGTTATTCTGTTCCAGAAGCCGTGTATCCCTGGTTTTGAGGCATTTCAGAGATAGATAGAAGCAGTTACTTCCATTTATGCTATGGATTATTCCAAAGTGTTTGGTGCTCAAATGAAAGAAATTCTAATCTAGGAAACTTTTAACTCATATCTGCAGTGCTTGTGACCACAAAGTCATTATTGTACATAATTCATTCAATTATATTCTGAAAAGCTCTTTCAAGTCATTGTTTGCACCTGAACTTTTGAATTTGGCAGAGATAACTCTGATGTTATAGAAATGTTTCAATCTAGGTGTTTTAAAACTTGCTAGTGCTTGATTTTAATAGTATTCTTTTAATATATTTTGTTTGTACTGTAATAAAAATAAAGTTTTGTGATGAAAAGTTATTGCCCCTGATTTAGCATCTGTCTCTCTGGAAACAACATATCCTTAGTTTATAGCTTCAGACAATCAATGACTGGTCAGTTCCTCAACACAAGAAAATTTTCCTTAGCAATGCTCACATCTGATCACTGCATAGGAGAAAGGAGAAAACAACATTGTATTGTTTGCCACATAGATTCACCTTTCTGAGAGCTTTAACTAATACTACTATATAGCCCTTTGAAGTCTACCATCCTTTGATGGTGAGTAGACCTTTTTTTTTTGTTTTTATATGGGTAATGGTTTCACCCCCAAACACACCTGTAATTACCATTAATACTGATGTGAGGCTAACAAAAACAATTCTACCACACTGAAGCTTTCCTGTGCAAAGAATTCCCATTAACTTTAATCTAAGTTCTGCACAACAAGCAACAGCAGGATCAGCACTCATTTTGAAAAGCAAAGTAGTATGTAATGATTCGCCACATGTGCAATGCCTTCCTGACTTTTATTTATCATGCTTTTATTTTGGTAATCATTCTTGTCTCATTAGAATGGTTATTTAAACTTGTGAGAGGAATCCATTTCAGCATTATGTTTTAGCACGTACATTTGTATCCATCATAATTCTTAATTTAGGCTCAATAAAATAATTTAACAGTATAAAATCAATTATTAAATAATTGATTTTTTAGCACAATAGTACACTAAGCAGGAGAATCAATAGCATTCATGGCCACAAAGAATTTCAAGTTATCATTCCTGATGCCTTTGACAAATCAATGGGTAGTTGAATTCCTACTAATTTTATTATGTGTAGCTTGCTAAAAAATTTCACTGTATGCAAAAAAGTCATTCTTTGATTAAGTACTTTCTGCTCTTATTCTCTCCTGTGCTTGCTCCCCTCTTTGCCTTCTCAGGGCCACACTATTTAAATAAGCTCCCATTATTTTCAGTAGGATGACTTGCTAAAGGGAAATATTTGTGTCCCTTCAGTGGACATCTGCTGTTGGTATGAAAGCAATCAAGAGGAAAAAATGCTGGTATGAAGCACATTTAACTTTCACGCCTCTTCATCATTCTGCACAAGCGAACACCAACAAAAATTCAATCATAAATACGTCGAAATATATTCCTCTCCTTTCTAAAAAAGCAGAAATATAAAAAAAAAAAAATCATAAAAAATACTAAAGATAAGTCAATTTTACGTGTGAACCTTTCAACTTTGTAGTACCTCCCTTGACCCATTACTATCATTTTTCAAAAAAAAACCCAACTTCCAAACGCACAAATACAAAATAAATTCTACAAATGGCTAACACAAACTGCATAATTTAGACTTGTCATGAGTAGAACATATAATTTACTTATCAACAACTTTTTAACATATTAAGGTAAAAACCTGCAGTCAGCACAGGTGGTGGTGTGAGAGGTTGTACTTACATCTACGTTCATATGCTGCCTCTGATGGATTCTGCATCACTGACTACTGTGGGCTCAGAATTGCCTCTGATGAGATGGTATCACAGTGTTTTGCAGCAGTATAAATTGCTGTTAAAGTAGACTTCATGGAAAAAAAATCTCTCTTTTTTTTTTTTTTCTGTTGAAAGACAAGATAAAAAGTGCATTTCCTTTCCTTTAACTACAACTGTAGGAAAAAAATCTTCACTTCATGTGCCAATTGGATCCAATTTTATAACATCTCATGCATCTCATATGACAATTGCATTGAAGTAATAGTAGGAAGTTGCCTAGAGGTGCTGTTGACATGAATGCTACATTGCTAAACAGGAGTTAGTAATGAAGAGGCAGAAGAAACTCCAATTCTATACATCAACAACTCTTTTTAAGACCCACAAAGAGACACAAAGAGGCTGCATATTTCACTTCTGTCTCACAAACTCCTAATTAGCTGTAAATGAACTTTTGTAAAAACTTAATCTTATGCCAAGGCACAGCTACCATTATCTGATGCTAATTCAGAACTATTGAAGAAAAATAAGAAAAATATATGTGAGTGAACAAGCTCAAGGGAAGTCAACAGGCAGAAAGAAAACTAACCTTATATTGAAGATGGCTTTTCAGCTGGTTTTTGCTTCTCTTCATCTTTTCAGCTGGCTTTTGGGTTCATTTTTGGTGGAATGAATCCAAGATGTTAGTTCTCCTAACTGGAGATACCATCAGAACGGCTCTCCCAGCTGTGATCAGTCAATGCTAGCACTGATGGCATCAGACGTTTCTATTCCAGTTGTCTGCTTCCGTCCTCTGCCTTATATGAAGACAACTAAAAACCAAACCTTTGTCAAGTATTTCTAGAGATTGCTACTAAAGGATATATTCCATCTGATGAGAGCCTGCAGAAAAACACACTTTAGAAATGGGTTTATCTATGGAGAGGGATGGACTAATTTTTAGCAGAAAAAATATAATGCTATAGCTCTGCTGGTATAATTCAGTGTGTGTTTCTTCTATTATGTAGTAAATGTTAATTTGTTTTGGAACAATAACTCTGTCTTGAAAGACTGCGAAGTTAGCTAACTTCACACTGCTTATCTCCTAAATTTCGATTCTTCTGGTCTCACTCTTTGACACAGTTGATTATAAAAGCACTGAATAGAAAGAATGGCAACTTGAAGTTCAAATGAGTAAGGAGAGGTAGAGCAGTACAGAACTTTGAAGACAATGAAATTAAGCCTAAATTTGTAATAGGAAAGGATGTTAACCCAGATGAGTGACAAGATCAAAGCAACGAGTGACAAAGATGATATTACAGTCTGTATTTGTGCAGACTTTGAAGACTGAATATATGAATATTTGCACGTATTTGCATTTGATCAATCCTGTGTTTCTGTTTCTTTCTGCTCCTGACCAATCTTATTCAGCCACAGACAAATCTGAAGGTTATACTGCTCTCAGTTGGCATAAGTAGGTGTTTGTTTAACAGTATTCAGTGTTTGAATCATCTTCCTCTTCTCTCCTATGTGTACCTCCTCATAAAGTTGATAGAGACACAGCTAAGGACACACACTTTTTGGGAGAAGCCAGGAACAAGTGGTAAAAGAAGAACAGTGAAGATGCTTTTCTTTACAAAGTAAAATATTTTCATTGTATGGGAAAGCTAGAAAAGTATGGGAAGTATGAGGAGCTAGAAAAAATATTGAAAGCCATGCAATATATTTGAAGATGCAAAGACGGAATGTGAGATGGCTCTGGGTGCAGTAACAAGTCTTAATGGTCCTGATCAGCCTCACCTGGAGCTAGTCTCTGCCTAGTCTTCCCAGGAGCCCCATTTCAGATCATGCTGGGGCCTTTAATGTCTACAGATGCTATGCTGTAGGAACACTGGTCTCCGTGTATCTGGTCACAGATCCTGTTCACCCAGACCCTGGCCCTTGGGTTGACTTCTGGGCTTGATCTTGGACCTGTCTTGTCACTGTGGACCTGCTTGGTGATCACCAGACATGATCCTAATTCTGACTTGGAGATTGTCTTCCTGGCTTCATCTCAGACCCGCCTCATAAACATGAACTTGCCTGATGATCTGGAGTCTTGGTTGAATCTGGCCATGCTCTCTCAGCCTGCCCTACTTAGCTTGCTGGAGCTGGTGGGTTAGACCCCTGGCGCCTCTCCTGCTGGGAGGTGTTACTGCTCTCAGCTCGTGGTTCCCCACCCATAGGACCAGATGACCCTTTCTATTCCCTGACAGGAAGTTCAACTTTGAAGAGCCCTGTTTCTCATGTATACTATACAGTGATTAACTATTTCTTAGAGTTAAAAGCCATAATGGTTTTAAGTCTTTGTAGATTGTTAAACACAATAGATTTCTAATGAGATGCCGATAATCAGAAGACAAGACAGTATTTGGCTTGCAGACATCAAAATGCATCAAACACAACTCAGAATGAGGTACATGTTCTTCCTTGTCTGCACAAATCACACGTGCATAGGAGACTATGTTGATTAAGGATCAAAACCCCCCTCCAACTTTGCTCTTTGCTTCCAGCAGAAGGGACAGCATTGCATATAATTTTTTTACAAGTTTACAAGCTTCTACCTGCCTCTAGAAGCACACCTCTATAGTATCCACCTTATTATAGCAAAGTGTGACATTATGAAATATATACTATTCCACAATGTAGCTATTTCTTCTTGGGCTTGAACTAGCAGTAACCATCTTGCTACAATGCCATCTGTTGCTCTTTGCTCCTTCCCTGACTTTCAGATCCTAAAGGTCCTCCACTGATTCCTTGGCTATTTCAGATCTCTCACCCCTATTTCAGCAGTTGCTCTTTAAAGATTGCTTCTCTCTAGTCTTTTAAATAATTTCTTTCCACAGATCTAGATGTGTTTTCTCTTTCAAGTCCTATCTATGGTTTCATATAAAGGCCAAGAGTGGACATGTAGAATTTCCTCAGCTATCATAACAAATGTTATTTTTTAACAGTTGGAAACAAAGAGGACTTCGGTTTTTGAATACCACCAAACTTCAGTGTGAGCAAGTGAATAAGGCAAGGTGTCCTTGGTACAAAATGGATCATTATCATTGCCTGCACAAATCATTAGTACCAAAAAAAAAAGAGAAAGAAGCAGGCAGTCATATTACACATGACAATATCTGATAGGGAGCAGCCACAGTTGTGATTAGCGCATCTCAGTGCCAAATGAATAATCAGGGATCAATTCCAGTGCCAGCAAGCCCCAGCAGCAATAAGCAGGAAAGATGATGAGCCTCTACTGAAGATGGAACATTTTGTATGCAGCAACTTTTGCAGCTGGTTTATATTGACCTTAGATTCCAAGGAGCTCTCTGTTGTTCCTCAGAGGCAGGCGAAGACAGGGTATGTGATGGATGTGATCTTTTAAGAATACTATTATGTCCTCACTTTATTCCTCAAACATATAAAAGGGGCACACCTGACTTTTTGAATAAACACTAGATTTATTCAGAATACTACATTTATCACTGAAAAAGCTCTTCAGTAACAAATGAAGCTTTTACAGCAGCTAAAGATACAGATATATTAAACGGTATGAAATAGAATATAATTGAGTATAAATACAATCAATAAATCCTGGTACATACATAAACACTTTTCTATTTTTAAAGCTTTCGACAAAAATCAGCAGTGAAAGTAGAAGAATATAAATAAAAATCTGGGTGAGAAGATAAAGCTAAGTGATAAAGATAAGTGAACACTGGCAAAGGAGATGATGTTGCTCTGTATTTAAGAAGAAAGAGTAACAAATGGATAAAAAGCCCAAAACCTTTTAGGTTCGGCATATTCTCCCTCAGCCTACAGAGATAGTGGGATTTCTCCTGCATAGTCCTCCTGGCCAAGGATTTACTCTGCAATTTTACTGTAGCAGAGAAGTAGTTTCAATCAAAACAGAATCTGAATCATTGTCTGTATTCCTTCTAAGAAAGAATATCTTATTTTTGCTTATTAGCTGTACTTAACTAAGAAAATGTGCCCCTGTCCTGTGAAGAGAATTACTTTTTCATATGTAAACAGTAGTGTCATTGAAAGATTCATGAAGCTTGTCTGTCTGAGCTTTATAACAAGATGGAGTGGGCTACTGAAAATCATTCTTTTCCAACTACTTTATAGTGCAAAAAATAGCTTTGAGCTGTGAGTGATGTTATCTGCTACGGATCCAAAAGATCAGGTTACAGCTGTGTATCCCGCATTCTTGGCCACTTAATCAGCATTGTCACAGGTCAGAAAAAGGCAGGATGTTTGACTCCTCACTTTTCTATTTGTGCTGTAACATGAGCAACAGCGTGTTCCTGCTTCATATCATTATAGGAAAGGTGACTTCATGCTACGGATTATGCAGGATGGCCTTGATGTCTTACAGAACTTGAGATATGTTTACTTGTTCTTGTGCCAGTAATATAGAATGAAGAGCACTGCGAATATCATTAGTACCTTACAGGAAAGGCAACAGCTAAATAGATAAACAATATATACGTAATTGTTCAGCATATATGTATGCATATCCTAAGAACTTTTCCTTGACATTGGTCAAGTACTTCTGTTTCCACATTATGATAAGTATTTGCACCTCACACCTCTCCAACCATTAACACAGCTCTCTCTCAGTTTGGAATTTTTAAAAATTATTTGTTAGAAGTAGCTCAGAGATCTGGAATATCAGAAACAGACCTGCAAGAGAATGATTAGCAGGGAGAGGGCAGCTGAGCCAGTGAAGTTTGTGTAATAAACCATGTAATTTTTTGTAATTTATCATCAGGTTGTTTCATTTTCCCCCAGTGGAATATACACAAATTCCATATTTAAAAAATAAAACAAAAACTTTGCAATGAAGGCTGGTTGTGTGCATTTCCTATTGATGTACATTAAAATCTAGGAGATAGTTACAGCAATGTCCAGATTATTTTTTCTCTTTATTCCATATGTTTTACTCATTCTTTTGACTCCTTTCAAGCAGGAGTAATTCTATTTGTGACATCTGTGATCTATGGTCCTAAGCTGAAGTGTAAGTAGGGAATGTAAACACATACTTCTTTGAGGTGAACTTGTTCAAGAAAAGATGCAAAGTATCTGTTTGTCAGTAAGAAACAATCAACAAAGCAATTTTCTTCTTTTTTTTTTTTTTTTTCCCGATGATTTCAATCCTCTTTCCAGACACAGTTTAGCTCTTAATGAACTCTCTTGAAGGCATTATTGGAATCACACCAGTAGTGAACCCATGTTTTTTTCTCTAGTGTTTTCTTGACGCTCTAGTTATTTTTTTTTTTTGTAGTGTTTCTGGACTCTTTTCATACATGCTCCAGTACTAAACCACAGCAAAACAGAGCTAATAATTCCTCATCAGCCACACATGACCTGTGTTTTCTATTGTTTTCACTGGTTTAGCTATTCCCTGGAGCTTAACTGTTTCTTAGATTTACTGTAAGTAAAGCAGAATAGTTATGTCTCTGAAGGTCAAGCACTTTAGCCTTACTCCTACTATAACTGTGACCAGTCTTATATACTCTCCTGTAATCCACAGAACTTGGTGACTTTCAATTCCATCTTCACTAACCTAATGCTAGATTGCTGTGGCTATAGGCATGGAGTTTTTGATTCCCTGTAACAAATATGGGGTTGAAAGTTATGGTTTTAGGTCTGAACATGATACCTCACCACACTATGTTAGGATTCACATTGCCTGACCAGATATAAAATTTTACTTGTATCTGGACATTGTGAACCTAGACAAAAGTCATTGTTAGAATAAGAATTGGTTTTAACTGTTCATTTCTGGATTTTTAGTGACAGATCTACTAGAACACACATTTTAAAGTTAAATGTACCTTAAATTGAGTTACTTATGAGAGTCCTTGAGGGTTTTTAACAGTTTTGTAGTTACAAAGGTAGCACTTTCAAGACTAGCTATATCTTATAAGTTTAGAAGTCATAACTGCAGCTTTTAAAAACATAAAATTTGCATAAATTATGCAACCAGGAAAAATTGTAAAATAAAAAAAATGGAATTTTTATTGCAACACCCCCCTAGGTTACCAAGGCTTTGGGGGATCAAGGTAACTTTTTTTTTAGGGGAGAAGACTGGGAAGTTTCAGGCAAGTAATAAACGAAAAGGATGCTCCCAGTTCAAAGGAAGTCTGACGTCAGGAAACACAACAATTAATGCTGTTCTGCCCCCTTGCGTTAACTTCTGAGGTAGCTGCCTTACCCCTACGCATCTCAAAGTTCACGTCCCTTCGTGAAGATTGCATCACATAACAAATGCATGAGCAAAACCATAATAGAGCAGTGTCCTGACAACAGCATGGCTGGGCGACCACTAGAAATGATACAGCTGCGTGCCTATGTTTGAAGATGGTGTATTATATGTAAAACTAATGCAAAATATGCACAAATCATTAATATGTTGTAACTTGCACTACCATGTGGGGGATGGGTAGAGTTAAGACTTCAACCGAAATGGGAGTGAAGCCAGCTAACTGTATATGAGTAGCACAGAAAACAGAAGACCTGTGCTGGAGAAAAAAGGAGAATCTAGTACTTGAGCTCTCCCATTTGTTTTTGCCAGCTCAGACCCTTAATTATCTAGAATCTTGGTTTTACCCTTTTATTGGTAACCCACGGGGAATAATAAATAGGCATTAATTTTGGCCACACGTGCTCTTGAAATAAAAAGAAAGCTTGCACTGAAAGCGATAGCCAACAAAAATATGTCCACCTTTAGAAGACCAATTTAGAAACTGGTTTACACCCAACAAACACATCCCTGCAGTGCCTCGGACACAAGGAGACAAAGCCCCAAAGCGGAAAAGATTGTCAAGCAGCTGTATTTCATTCGTGATGTAGAGATAAATGCCAGAAGTCGCAGAGTGCAAATAACGAAAGGTAACTGCCATTTTAACGCGATTTTACTTCCATCATTTACTACCTAACCCTGCCAACTTATGACGTCATTCTTCACTCACAGAGCTAAAAGCTGCGCCCCTGCTTTGAGCGGGGGGAAGAACAGGACGATC
>JANHGB010069016.1:0-20033 GCA_026283785.1 Coracopsis vasa
GGGGCCGGCGGCATGTGCCGGTGTGTGTGAGAGGAGGGGTGTGCGGCCCCTCCGGCGCGGCGCGGGCTGCCGGGGGAGGAGCGGGGCGGGCACGGCAGAGCCGTCTGAGCTGCCGCCTCTGCCGGGCACAGCGCTGTTATAGCGAGCTGCCTTGCCGGTCGGCTGCACCGAGCCAATGGCAGGGAGCCACTGGGCTGATACCGAGAGCTGTCAGAGGAGGACATCTGTCACACGCCGCCTTCACCGCCACCCACAGCCTCCGCTGCCCCAGGGAAAGGCGAAGGGACGACCACGGGGGTAGGGGCAGACCGGTCACCCCGACAGGCGCTGCAGCCCCGCATGGGGGGTGTGCCCGGCGTCGCTCTTCCCACGGAGGGCGCAGGACTGCGGGTCCTCAGGGGTTTGGGGTTGCTGCGAGAGAGCCCCGGGCTACGCCGCTCCCAGCCCAAAGCTCCGGCCCCTCCTCCTCCCCCGAGTAGCCTCCGTTCCCCGCCACCGCACCCTATTTTATTTTATACATATATTTCTTTTAACGCTTAACACAGGGGGCATCTTAACCTTCCCATGGCGGAGTAGCCTCCACCGCCTGCCCGGACCCGGCTCGGCAGCAGAACACGGATCGCTGCCGCCGTCCCTGCCCGCCGCGTTCGGCTTTTTTGGCCCGTAACTGGGCGAAACGGGTCATTCCTCACCCCGCCGAGAGCGAGCTCCGTACCGCCCTTCGCTGCGCTGCCGCCGGTACAGCAGCTCTGCATCCCGCCGCCGCCCATCTCCGCTGCATCCATCCCGCCTGGCTGTCTTGAAAACCGGGAGCGTGCTGGCAAAACTTCTGGGTCTCGGCGGGTTTGGGGTGAGGAGGGAGGAGAGTCACTGAGAAAACCTGCGGCTGCATCCCTCCAGGTTCCTGTCGCTGCTTACCCACCGACCGAGCGAGGGGCCGAGCACCGAGCGGGCACCGACCGGCTCCCGCTGTTACTCACGGCTTCCCCGGCCTCGCAGGGCCTCGGCGGCCGCGGGGAAAACTGGAACCACCGCTGTTTGCTGCAGGCTCCGGCGCTGCGCTGCGGTCCTCGCCCTCAGCCTTAATGTGAAATGTACTCTCTCCGTTTTATGAAGCCCAGAGCAAAGTGGGCGAAGAAAACCATTAGATACATCAGCATAAGGTAACTGTAATACACACCGTGCCCCTTCCCCATCGTAAGTGTTCCTTTCTTTTTGCCGCATGCAAACCAGAGCTTGCTGCCAGAACCAGAATTTGTCAAAGACGTGTTTAATAGAGATGCTCAAGTCCCTTCCCCCACACACACCAAGAGATCTACGATTTTCAGCTTTATCACATAAGACTTGAAACACGCTTTGCTGGCTCATCTTCCAGCCTGCTTTACCTTTATTCTCAATTGCTAAAAATCAAGAAAATCAAGGAAAACACTTCCCTAGAAGAAATTCCTGTCTTTGCGTTTGTATCCTTGATGAAGGAAGCCCCAATTCATGAGAGGTGCCTTCCTGTGATACGCATCTTCTATTGCTACTTCCCTTGATAGACAGTGAATAGTAAATTTTGACAGCTGTCACTCATCCTTCAGCATTTTCAGCATTTCTGAAGGAATCATAGAAATGGAAGAAGTGAAAAGTTTTGACAGCTGAGACACAGGTGAGAGATGGGAATTTGCTGCAGCTTGTTACAGCAAAAAAAAAAAAAAGAGGGTGAAAAGGTGCACACACATAGTAACACTATTTTTCAGCATTTATGGATGGACGTGTGCATCTGGAAATAACCAGCAAGTTTATTACAGTGTACAAATGAAGTCAATATTATAAATATTGCACAGATTTAACACCACAGCATACTTAAGGCCCAGTTCCCATTTCAGACTGGATCACAGATGTGATTCTCTTTCAAAAACGTCAGAAATTCAGGTAGGGCAGAGTAATGAAAAGACATAAAGTCATGCAAGAAATAAAACTGTGCAGCTCCTTTCTGGGAATAAATGTATTCCAACTCAGACTAGAACATTTTTTTCCACCTTATAAATACAACGTTACTGGTATGTGAGGACCCTTCTGCCTGTGAGTGAAAATCTTCACAGGCCATCTGCTCCACACATCCACCATTTCAAAGAATTAGACCATCTTCCTCTGAAATCAATGCACTGACCACTTAATTACACATTGCTGGCACATTTCTTTACACCTGCTGCAGCAATAGGTAGGCCCTTTTATGCTATATGGCTGCTCTCTGGCCTGGCATGCTCCTGTGGGAGTCCAAGGACTTGGGAAACGCCTTGTTGTAGCAACAGGGAAATAATCCACTTCTGTAGCTCAAGTTTGAAAGAATAAACATGCTTTGTAACAAATGAGAGTGCCCAAAATGGTTTTAGGAGTTGGTATAGCTTCTGCTAATTAACGTTGTTGTCCTCTATTAACAGAGGGAAAAAAAAAATATGACTAAAGACCACTTGATTCTGCCAAAGCACTCTATAAAGAAATGACAAGTTGTACTAAATAGGACCTAATCAGAAAAATATACGTTTTCTACTCTTACTTATTCTGGTTAGCCTCTTTTATTACTTTTTGGCTGCTTCTCTGATTCTTTGCCATCTCCAGATTTTCTTGTATGTCTTCCTTTTATCCTTCAATGTAATTTTCCTGCCTCATTCTGTTTCTCTATTGTGATCACACAGGCTCAAGATGCTGCTTCCTTCTCAAATCTTGTTTTGTTTTGGTTTAAATCTTAATAAACTGCTAATTCCATCAGTCCCTCACCCTATGGCTCCTACATACCACCAGTCTTACCCATTTCTGTCTCCATCTTGTTCCCCTGTGTAAGTATCTGGGGTTTGAGCTGTGCATACTGCTATTTATTCACATCTCTGCCATAAAATAATAACCAGTGCTACTGATTTACTCATTCTCTTATTCTCCCTTGTACTAACTATTTAGAAAAATCTTCAAGGAGCTGTTCCTGTATAAAACTGCAGATACCAACTCAAGAAACAGGCTACGGATCTGAAAGACTTCCTGGAAAACTTGGGAACTAGAAACCAGTGAACAAATTACACTAATTCTCATACATTATACTGCTTTTCTGCCTGTGACAATACTCAGAATTCTGCATTGTAATACTTAATAATATTTATAATTCAAGAAATTGTCCTGGTATAATCCAGAAAAAATATTCAAAAGTATAAACAGTGACCTTTTGGTTAACAGTCACTAAAGCATGGCACAGAGTACGTGTTACCAAGCGCATGTACCCCGAGAAATCATTTGCTCACTACTGAAACGCACTCATCAGCGACAGAAAGAAATATCTGTGCTGTAAGTCACAAGAAACTCAATGCCACTCCCATAACATTTCTTATTAAATTTAGTGAAATTCAGTTTATCCTTAGAATATCTCTCTGTAAGTAATCTGCTGTGAGACACACCTTTTTACCATTTCCTGCATTTTCAGTCTCCTTTTATTGCTGTTTCCCACCCCCTCCCCACTTTTCACTTAGCCTCAGGTGTTTTTCCCCGTTTCAGATGTCTCTCATCCTTGCATTATGTGGAAGGAAAAAGAGAGCGTCCTGTACCATTTTAAGCCCATTATGGTATAATACACATTATAACACTATATTACAACTGCATTCATTCATCAGCTATGGGGGTGGTGCAGCTAGAGAAAAGGAAACTGGGACACTCTGGTAGCCTAGTTCCTCAGCACATCCTTCACCGTACATGAAGAGTATCTGAGTGGGTTCTCTATTTCAGCATATGAGCCAGCTGGAACACTGGTACCACAAAAGCCAGGGAGAGGCAATAGTGACTTAAAGCCCCATGGCAGGCAGTCAAATCGTGGGCTTTACCCTGAAGTCCTCCAAAGTCACAGGAAGAGAACTGCAAAGACAAACTAGTATTTCTGCTTGATACCAAAAGTAGCATCAAAGATTTATAAAACACTATATTTTTTTTTCTTTTCTTTGCTCTTTCAGCCTTCCAAAGCACATAATTTTATACCCCTGGTCTTGAACAGCAGCTCCAGGAAGAAGCCGTCTGGCAAGAATTGCCTCCTCCCTCTTTTCAGATATCCACATAGCATCTATATCTAGCTCTGTACAAATTCATGTAGGTAAAAGATGCAAACGCCTTTTCATCCCTTCTCTTCCAAATTAACAATACTACCACTGTCTACTTTAGGGTACTATTGGGAAAAAACCCTTTCTGTTGTTATTGAATCAAATACTCTGTTCTTTCTATCTTCCTTTCTTAATGCCTCTGCTGCAGAATTTCCCCAGCAGCTCATGTGTGCTCCTTTTTGTTGTTTTTTTTTACCTTCCCTAACAAAAAAAAGAAAATGAAATTTGCAAATAACACTCTGAATATGAGCTGACATCAACAAGTAACTGATGTACCACAAGAGCATTAAATAGGAGACTTTTACAATGGCCAGAAAGCACCTGCTGATGCAGCCAAGGTGAAAGAACCCTCTGCAAAAGCAACTATTGCCTATTTCAAACACTGAAAACACAATTCACTCTATGTTAAACACTCTCTTATGAGCAAATCCTCCATCACACATGCTTGAAGAATGATTCTAAATGAAAAGCAAATGGAACTAGCAACTGGCAAATGAATCCTGAGAACAATCTGTGATGGAATTAGAGTTTCCCAACATCCACTCAAACCAAACATCCCAGTCTTTTGACTGCACTGGTTTTCCAAACAGAACAAATGAAATCAAACTATGAAAAATCATATGACAAAAATTGAGTCATATGATCTCACTAAGGCAATACCTCAATTTTTCACAAGTTACTACTATAAAAAATCCTCTTCAGCTTCACTGCTATAATAATCTAGCACAACAGTGCAAAGAACAATCTTTCCAGGGACAAAGTGGAAAAACTCAGCGTAAAAAAAACAAAACAAAACAAACATATATATATATAGGCCTCCATAAATCAAGAAGCAAATGCAGAAAGACCACAGATGGGTGCAATTCCACAGAGCCACCAACCAAAACTCCCAAAATCTAGCAGAGAGGTTACACAGCTAGCACAGTATTGAAACCAATGACACATTCACTCCATAAGCAATAGGCAAAGAGGTTTCCAGCAGCCCTTCATTGTCTTGTATAATATATATTCTGGAAAGGGAATTGAAGCATAAGCAGCACCCAGTTTTAGTTTTTACCAAGTAACATTTTTTCTTAATTTAAACAAGTTAATACTTGTTTTGTTAAAGAATACAACACTTCAAAGATCCTTAAGGAATGAAAGGCTTTTAACCAAAATAAATGAGCCATTAAGAGAAAACATGGTAAGCAAAAGAAAATTTGTGAATTAAACAGGAAAACAGTACATTTTGACATCCAGGATAGCAGATGGGTTATGACCATTTATCCAAAACAGATTATTTTTCTTGCAAACATTCACACAACTTTTTCCAGAATTAAAAGATCTGGAGTCTAAATAATTGAACAAAAGTCTTCACAGTCAACAGGAAGCTTCATATTCAATGGTCTTGGACTCATTTACCAAAGCAGGAGGTATTTCCACAAGAAGAAGTCCTGAACTTCACTATCAGCAGTTGGCATTACTGCCAAGCTTTTCCACTGGGTGGTAGTAACAAGATCAAGAAGTTCAGGAGACCTGGTAACAGAGAACTCAGAATATTCCTTCATTCTGTCTCATTCCATATACACATATTTTTGTGTGTGTGTGAACATAAATACCTACCTATGTGTGCATACACAACACTCGAAATGTAGTGCCACAGTAATGAAAGGATGAATAAAATAGTTTCTAAAATCTTTCAAGGGATGATAGAAAACACTTAAAGCATTTATTTTCAAAGGGCTAGCCTCCAAAATAAATTTTTAACACTATTTTCTTCTTTAGCATTCAGTTTGACACATAACTGTAGAACCTAAAGAGAGCTGGTATGAAATTGATGACAGATCAGAAAGTAGCATTATGTTATTCCTGAATATGCCAATATAAATTAGAGACCCACTGGGGAAAAAAGTCCAGTTATTAATATTTTAATACATTTCATCGAGTTCAATACATGACATGCTATTATGGCTTCCTTTTTCATGAAATTCTATAAAAGCAAGTATGTATTACTTTAAGTGGAATAGTCACAGAAAAGAATGGAAATGAAATTAAAAATTACGCATTTACTTTCCTAATATTACACATCAGTGAGATCCAATTTTTAGAATGGGAATGTTTGGCATCATCTGAAAATCAAATCCCTTTACAATATTTATGGTTACAACCTCGAAGTTTAAGACACCATAAATCACATCAGGCCTTAACTGGTTCACTTTCACAGGGCACTTGTTCTAACAATACCAAAACACAGCAGAATATTAAGTATGTGCTGGGGAAGGATATTTCTAACACTGTATAATATGACATGTTGCCATGTAAAATTTAGCTCATATCCCTTTACACCACAGCTTATATAAGGAGTAGGTAATAGTTACATTTGATTATAACTGAAGAGTTCACTTTAGCCCTTCAGGAGCAGTGAGACTGGTGATGACCTTTGCTTCATCGACCCTGGCGTTAGAGCGCACAAGTGCTGCCAATAGCACTGCAAGGCTTCCTTGGGAAGGTGAAGCAAGATGCAGAAGGCCGTCAGAACCGCACATCTGCACTAGTTTACTGTTCTACACCCAATTTTATCCCCTGATTTTATCTGAATAGACTTTTATGGTTCATTTAAAATTCTTGCTTAATACGGTTCACTTAAAATAGCTTAATACAGCTGTAGAACTCCTTGCAAGAATATGTTTGAGCTGCATCGTCATCATGATAATAAATTTAAACCCTCACAATTATTATGACTTACGATCTAAATACAGGTAGATACATGCAGTACAGTAACAGTCCTGAAGTACTCGTTATGGTCCTCCTGAGTGGTGCTTAACACTATCAACTTACCGTGTGAAAGGCCCCATGTACTCATTAGAACAATCATTTTTTTTTCCCTAATAACTAATGATTTACCAATCTGTCTGCTGTAGCGAAGGAATATAATTACAAATAGGCACATTAAAAATACTAGCAAAATAATTTAATCCAACTTTCAAAATATTCATAACTTATGTGCTTAAAGACAGCCATATCAAAATAGCCATGAGCATATTATAGATCACTATCCTGAAAAAATTTCATTAGAAGAAACAAAGTCAGTATTGTTCTAAAAATAGAGAGGATTTCCAAAGCCCAGTTTATCTGTTTTGGCATTTTGACAATTAAAAAATGTCTACATAATTCATTTAATTAAGTAAAAACTCACTAATTAGCTCAAGCTACATAAATAATGCTAAGTTTTATCCAAATGTACATTTTTCTTGGGTATCTGTAAAACCTGTGTAATCAGAATACAAGGCAAAATTCTATTAATCACAATATCAAGACAACTGCTGCAATGGGTAAGCTAAAAATCTGTGCCCAAGCAGCAACATGAGCAGTTGTTTTTCCATCCAATTTTTTAGTTGCCTTGGAGTTATGTTGCTCCTGTTCTGCTGAACCCTGAATTAACAGTCCTTCTTGTCTCCAAGATGGGAGGACGAAGGATTGTTACTTTTAATGACTACACATTAATTAAAATAATATGCATTCTGACCTCATTTCTTTGAGTGAGAAAAGATAATTCCAAGATCTTTCTGCTCTACAGCTAGGTTCACATGGCCCTTTAGACCAACAGTTCCTGGTGTGAAGTACATAGATAGGGCCACCAAAAATAAACCTTCTCCAGTTTTTAAAGACCATCTTCCATTTTCTTCTCTGCATAACTATGACACAGTGCATGCATATACATAAAGTTAGGAGCTTAAATTTCCACTTTCACTGTTGCTATGTACACTCCCATGTCACTTGACATAATTCCATAACTGTGTGTTATACTTTCTCCACACAAACCGGGATTTAACACAGGATATCTATTATCTATATCTACAAGCACTCAAAGTAATACATATTTGCTTTTATAGAATTTCAACACTGATACCTCCTAAACAATTAACCTTAACACTGGCATTCCCATTAGAACCAATGACCATAATGCATCTGAAATGCAAGAAGTCAAAGGAAAAGAAAGTACAAAATGTTTTACAAGTCAAACCAAACCTCAACTATTCCTTAGCAACTGCTGTCCTCTATAACTCCTACAGGAAAACGTATTTACTGTAAAACAAAAACATTAAAACAAATCAAAACATGCAGAAGAAAAAATAAAAAACAAACAAACAAAAAAAAAGAAAACCCAGCTGCACTCAAATTCTTACAACTCTGTAAGAAATAAGAAATGTTTACACCTGCTGATCTGGAGTTAACTTGAAAAAAAAAAAACCCAAACCAAACCAACCACACAACAAAGAAACCCCAACCTTGCCTACTTCTTTTGAAGCAGATTTTGAGATTTGTACCTTGTATTTAATAAGACTGAGCCTGACAGGTGCATCCACTGCCAGGATGGTCCCTCACCCCCTTAGGTTTTCTAAACTTACCACTTTCAAATATCTTCACTGCTACAGTTTTGTCAGCTCGAAATCCCCATCAATTAGGTGACCTAACACTGAAATCAAATAACCTTCAAGCCTTTTTCTTCCTCTTTACAAATACTTATGCATTACTGCAAGACACTGAAGTCTTTGTATCCCTGCTTCTTCTTTTTTCTGCCTACCAGCTTCATTGTTATTACTTTAATTCTCAAACATAAATTGATTCCTTGAGCTTTCAAGTAATTTTTGTACATCTTCTCTAAATTCTGTCCATTCACTTTCCAGAGTAGAAAATTCTGTTATAAAAGTATACTTATATCCAAATGGCCACAAGCATACTCTACTTGCAGACAGATTCCATGAAAAGATCATCTCTTAAAGACAGCAATTTAAGTTCTTTGGTTGGATATTCATCTCCATTATGTGTTCCATGTTATTTTCAGAGAGCAAAATGTGGATTAGCTTCATAATAACACCATAAAGGTTGAAAAGCAGAAGCTGTATCAAAATTGTCTCATTGAGAGGCTTTGAGAATAAAAATAACCATCAGGAAATGTCACTGCAAAATGAGATGGAACATAAATACACATCTAACTGTAGGTCAGTGCTCCTTGATAGTCCCTTTATCTTTCTTGCTTTGTATTTGTGGAGAGTCCCTAGTAAGGGTTGACACTGGTACTCCAGCCTGCCCTTGCGCCCTCCCTTCAGGGCTGCCAAGCCTGTGCTGTCTTTTGTGTCTTCATTGCAGATGCCTCACATCCACAGTTTGTTTTTCTCATTGCTTAATTTTCAGTACAGACAATTTCTTGACTCTAACTGATGTTCCATTTTGTAAAATATGTTTTCTTGTCATTTCTCATCTGCAGCTTACTCACCCTTCATATGAGGGACTGATAAGAAAGCAGAGAGAAACCTAAATACTATTTGTATTAATTTATTAATGGGAAACCAATTTTTGCTCAATATTGCAACTGGGTATTTTGGATTTAACAGAACATTCCTCAAACTGAAGGCTAGCAGCAAAGTAAGTAGATTTTGGTTAAAGCATTTTCTGGCCTATGAAAACAGCAGCAGGAAACCAACTACAGTGGTCAAAATTGGGTCATAAAGATGAAAAACCGCATGTGTTTCTGGTCTTTAAATTGCTACTCTACAGAGTGATAAGAGACATCATACAGAACCTTATCAGAAATGAGAAAGGAATGTGCAAACCCCCTCTTACATGATCTAACATTAGATTGCAGTACATAATAAAAATATCTTAACAACAGGCGTATACCTAAGGCAGATAAAATTCCATCTCTTCTTCCTGAAGATGCCTTCTATATACATATCCATTTAAAAATAGCATATTTCTGCTTTGCTGTGCATGACTGTCTTCTTCAGGAAATGTTTTTTGGCAAAATCTGCTCACAGTTACTGTATCTCTTTAGTGCTTCTGTAATGATCTCTCATAAAATGCTCTTAGTACATGAGATTTATGAATGAAACCTGTCAAAGTATACATAGTAAAAAGTATCGTTGATAATTTTCTTTGCAATTTAATTCTTAACAGCAGTCTAACTGTATCATAAAGGGTCTATACTACAAGCTACCAACACTATATCAAATATCTGTTTTGTGTTTTGTATTTTTTATGTACATCTTTTCTGTGTCAATCTTTTCTGGGTCATTCTGCATCTTCTCAATGACTCTTGTATCCTAAAATGTATCTAAAAAATCCTACGCTCTATCAACTGCAAAATTATTTACAGATCAACTCAGATTCCAAAAGGGTTCACTGTGAGCAATGCTGTCCTTTTGATCAAAAAAGTGAGTGTTTTAACCTAATTGAATTCTGAGATTAAAATCTAAAATCATTGTTACAACAGTCAGAATGGGATTATTTACTACTGTAAGTACACTATACTGTAACATCTGCTGTTCTTATTTACAGTACTACTAGTACAGTTAAAAGGAACAGTTTTCTATGGTCACCTTATATTTTTGTTAGGTAAATTAAAAAAGGCTAATTATTTATAAAATGCAGTATCATATGTATTCCTGAACATACTAAGGCTGGGTCTATCCTGTCTTGTTTTAAGAATATCTGAGTCCCTCCTGCCATGCTTCAAAAATTTTTCACAGAAAGCACTTATATTCTATATTCATCACATTGCTTCCTAAAAATGTCTCGGAGAAGGGTTTATTGGGGTTTTGGGGTTTTTTTTCCCCTCTTCACATCTATTAGATGATGAAGCAGATAGAATTTCCCACATTTATCTCCAGTATGCCTTCTGCACCAGCCTGTTATGTGACTCTGCAAAGCACAGTCTATATCTTGGTTGTATGCCAGGTCTGCTGGGAAACCAGACTTTCAACCAACTCTTCATGCCACAACCACAATTATCTGACCTTATAAAAATACACAGCAGACTATACTGTTAAATACATTTTGGCGTGAAAAAGTGTCAGCTACAAAAGTTTCAGCAAAGCCTGACCTTTCCTCAGACATACTTCAAGACTTACCGTAACATAATGTTCCAATAATAGAAATTCCCTAAATGAATAAGCAAATATTTAAATTTTACAGATATCACCCTAAGGAAAATTTTTAGTTAAACATAAATGGCACGATTACCTAATGGGCATAAGCAAAATGTTAGGAAAGTGGAATGTTTGGATAAAATAGGAATGATTAATTTTTCATTTAATTTTTTTCTCAAATATAACATGCCTCTGGAGAACATACTTAGTGAACATACTCATGGTTCCGGACCCACACAGTATTTTAATTCCATAAGGTACGTGGGAGGCTTTTTTAAATCCACATAATTTTGTGGATTTTTTTTTCCCTCACGTGTTAAATTATTATCATCAGATGGAGGGGAAATTAAACATTCTGAATGTGTTAAAAGCCTCAGTCTTCTTGACTCCTATTGCCAACTGCTAACTACTGCTAAAACTCATCCATTTTTGGAATATGAACAACCTTGATAGCATCAGATGAAGACAAAATAAAAATAGAGCTTTGAATTGAATTCCAGTATTTCAGAACACCACGTAAAGCTCTTGATTCCCTTTGCAAATGCAACTCACTACATTAATACTGAAGCTAACTCATTTTCTAACTTTCCGAAGAGCAGACAGAACTATAGTCATGCTTGAAATGAGAGGAACTAACTGAAACCCAGGCTATGTAAGAAATTGTGGTTTGTTCTTTTCCTGGAGAAGGTCTCTTGAAAACCTTTCCAAAAAAGTTTTTGTGAAAATTATTCCTAAGCAACCTTACATCTATGTTTCCTTTATTTTTGGTACATTGTATGTGTTAAGTTTCCTCCTCTTTCCTTTCTTCTGAGTGAGGATGATAAAAGCAATATTTTTCATTACCTTAATTATTTGGCTTTTAAGATGTCTGAAATTGAAAGCATCCTTTATGTTTTCTTTCTTCATAAAGTATTTTGACATATAGTCCTGTATACAGCATTTGGATTTTTTCAGTGTTCAGACATGCAGTAATAAAAATGTTTAACGAGCAGCAAGCTTGGTTTTTGCTGTCTGGCTCCTGTTTACATGATATGACAGTGCATCTTCTGCATCGAGCAGAGATCCCTCCACAGCAGGGGGAGCCCTGGGTTGTTGAGTAGGTTGGCACTGTCTTGACCCTGCATGTCTCTGCGGGACATATCAATACATGCAAGGTGGCAACTGTGGCTTTTTGCAATCCCTCCAGCAGTATTCAGAGCAAATGTGCACAGACTTTCAGTAGGACAATGTGACTACCATCACCTTCACATCACCAACCAGGAGGCTGAAAAAATCTGCTTCACAATCATGTCTGGCTGAGCTTGAAACCCTCTGCTCCAGATATTTGAGCTCCTGCCCTCAGTGCCTGCATCTGTCTGTTTGCTTGCTTGTCTGCTACAGCTGATAAAGACTGCCAGGCCATGAGCTCATAAGTATGCTCCAATGAGACAAGTATGTAGGCACTCTATGGCATCTCACCATGGTGCAATGTCATGGTGGTCGTGCTATCAGAAGACAGGTATCTATGACTGCTTTTTCCGCCTTTCATGCTGGTGGGTGGTGGGAGAAGCAGTGTTCCCGCAAGAAGTCATGCTGGGACAATGTGGTGGGCTCCAGCCAGTGAGCAGCATTGCCTGGAGCAGTGCAAACATCTCCATCGTACAGCCACAGCCGTCTGACCTGCTTCCCAACATCCAGCTGAAAAATAGCCACAGATGCTTTGGCTGTCCTCAGGCTCCATTGGCTCTTTTGTGACTGCCACAGCCTGGCAGCAAACACACGGCACCTCAGCCCACCAAAGCTCCTCAGCTTCCTCCTTAGATAAAAGCATGTTAAGAACAGTGAACATCAGGAACATCAGGGAAAGACAGATGCAGATTTGTGTGGAGAGGAGAGGAATTTATGCTGATATAGGTACAATAAAAAATATTCTGGAATGTGTTTTATGTAAAATCCTTTACTAGCCAAAATCCTATAAGGTCTAGAACAGCAAGTGCATGGTGGCAAAGGATTCATTTCTTACATGTGGTGCTTCACAGGGTGAAGCTGCAGCCATGATCCATGATTAGGATGGAAAGACACAAAGTAAAATTCTGCCTTCTGCTGCTGTGGAAAACAGGGCAGTGATCCAAAGAGGCATTTGTTATCCCTTCCTCCATCCTCTTGGATTATTTTTGCTGATTTATCCTCTCTCCGTGGGGTATGGGTGTACTGAAGTGATCCTGCTGAGAAAGGGAACTGTGCAATGTGTCTGTGGCAATTGCAAGCACAGTCAGTGCAGGACAAGGAACTGCAGTGGCTGGGGCTCCATATGGAGAACTTACAGGAATGAGTGTGTACAGTGTGTACACAAGACAGATCAGTTGTGACGATGCATCCAGAACATGGTTACACTCAATTCATGCTACAAAGAACCAAGCATAAAAAAAGGCGAGAACAAGGGGTTGTCTTAACTGTCAAAAATGCATCTGAACTCCAACCAGATACAACACAGGCTCTGTTGTAGACAGACCAGCAGCACACTTGTGATTTTCCTGCCTTCAAATTCCTATTTCACATTAATTTTACAATGCTTAATCTCATTCCTTGAGAGAAGTCCCATAGACAACAGTTGTTCAGCTCTTACTAAACATACCAAGAGAAATTAAATTCATATCTCAACTTATATGTTTCTAAAGTCATAATCATTGATTAATTTCCATTTAAGGCACTTTACAGTAGTTTTTATTTGGTATAACTCTATATAAGTCTTTTTGCTACCAGGTGAGAAGAGATAACAGATAATTTTAAAAAACATGAAGTACTTTAAACATGAAGAACCACCAAAGACCCTGGATTAATTCCATTTCAGATTAAAAAAAAGTCCCAAATGCCAGGTGTCCTCATTGCAGTTATGACTATCTGAAAGTTGTGTAATTATTTAATGCTTTCCTCTGTTCATAAGCCTCTTACAACAGAAGCACATTCTCCAGAGATCATTGGCTTACTGTGTACCTAAGGAAATTAAGCTAAAGTTGAATTATGGTAAATATATTTCATCCCCCCTAGGAATGAGTAGGTAGGTGAAAGCGCTTAAGTTTAAATAGAAGCTAAATTAAAAATAATGAAAAAGTTATTTAACCCCTAACATATATGGTAAGGTTTGCAAAGAACAAAGCTTTGCAAGAACATGTCCCCACAACCCATGTAGAAAACAAAGTATATAGAGCACATACATTTATTTTTGTTATGGATTTAAAATCCATTTTCAAATCCTATCACTGCAAAATCATCTTCCATTCAATAGCCATGTATTCTCAGAAGTCTTTTCAATAATCTATATAAAAATTAAAATAAGCAATATGCAGCATTTACTGGTATCAATCTGTACCCTTTATTACGACACAAAGCGTGAGGTATGATTTAGCAACAAAAGAGATCTTTTCATTGCAGCTGCGTAAACATACAGTGCTTTGGGTACAGCCTTTACCTTCCCTTTGCCAATTTAATTTCACCATAATTTTGGTGGAGTTCCCAGATGTGGCTGATTTTGGTGGGGTTTTGTTTCAGTTTAGATTTTTTTGCTTGTTCTTTTTAGTCTTATAAGGTCTAATAGGAACTAAATTTTTAACATTGTTTTTAAAGCTCTACAACATTTTGAGCATTACAGTAGGAATATTTCTGTTGTTGCTGGTTTTGTCTTCAAGTATGTTGCAATTTAATGATTAATTTAAAGATTTTGAGGCCATACTTCTGGAAAGGGCTCTCGCATTCTTAAATGCACAGCACTGAGTGGTCCTAATGCAGTCAACGAGAGCACCAATCTACACCAATTGAGGTAAGTCAGCCTTAAAAACTCAAAATGCGGTTTGCTGAAATGGAGATACATAAATGCAAATCTAATGTTTATAAACAGAATCAGAAACTTGAGAGCTAAATGGCTTTGCTGACTGCTTTAAAATCAAGATTAAATCAGACAAGGAAACCTGTCTCATTGACAGGATATGGTATATCAGAAAGCAATTAAATCAAAGGACTTTGAGTGTATTTTTGTTTAAAATGCAGTCAGTACCAGCCATTGACCAATAACAGTTATTTAAATAGCAAGCAAGCAGTGTCACTGTCGGACAAGAAAAATGACCCAGCAGAGATTAGGACATGCACTGTAGTGAGATGACAGCTAAGCACAAGCATCAGTTATTTAGGGATTCTGTCATGCCATTTAGGGATTCTGCTGCTCACAACAACAGAAACAAACGCGTCCACTGTATTTTCAGAAATGAGCCATCTGACAACATTATCACAGTAGCTGCAAACTTAGTCAAAGATTTCAGCTTTATTACTATGATATTCCTCCAAGCCTGGCTAAGTATTAACCTCATGACAAAAGACTGATCCACGGCTCTCTAACTGGGCGTCCAGCATCCTTGCTTCTCTCTAACAGGAGAGCTTAGGTGTGAAAAGCTCCATTTAAGCAGTTGAAATGCTGAAAAGCCCCACCACTGCTCTTCAGTCTTCTCCCAGTTCAGATGCTCTCTCAGGCCACAGAGAGAAACCTACTATTGCTTATGATCTGTGCTGGGATCTTACGAGTCCATAAAAAGCCTCTTGCTCAATAACCCTATCACACATTTGTTGCATCCTCCTGCACTCGAGTTAATCAGGACTACAGCAAATGTTTCTATAAGAAGGAAGCCTCTGTTATTTAGATGGGAAACATATATATGCACTTCATACATATACATGATACATATATAGATGTTACAGGATTTCACTATTACAGGATTTCCACCCCCAGGGAATGCATAAAATGTTAATACTTTTATAATGTATCACTGGATTGTAGTGTATAGTTTTATAAAGTATTATGATTATCATACTAAAAAATAACAGTCAAGAGAAACTGAGGCATAAAAAAAGTATAGTCATTCAGTGTTATAGAACAGCTCTCATTTTATACCACACAGCAGATCCAAAATAATACATGTTTCCTGCAAACAGCATAGGCAGGAAAAGAGCAGAGCACTTTTGAGCAGCATAGGGATAAACTGCTGCTCAAGGAACTCCCTGCTTATGCTGGTAATTTCCCCTGTCATGTTCTCCATGATTGATTTTCATAAGTAGGAGTGAAAGAGATGCAAGCTGTGACACTGCCTAAAACATAAATCTTTGAGTTCAATTGACAAAATGAATCAAACAGCAATATCATCAGGACCACAGTACAGCTTAGGTCACCTTCCCAAAGAGAAGGAGAATCTACTCAGGAACAAAACTCAAAGAAAAGCAGTTACTGTCGGCAAAAATGTGATTTAATACTGTATCAACTTAAACACCAACCAGGTGCTAGAACAATAAACAGCTGTCCTGGTTTCAGCAGTAGCAGTCATTTTTCTCCTACTTAGTAGCTGGTGCAGTGCTGTGGTTTTGACTTTCAGCCTGGGAACAACACTCATAACACCAATGTTTTTAGTTGCTGCTCAGTAATGTTTACTCTGACCAAGGACTTTCTCCGTCTCATGCTCTGCCAGGGAGGAGGGGAAGTTGGGAGGAAGCAGAAACAGGACACCTGACCCAAACTAGCCAAAGAGGTATTCCATACCACAGCACGTCATGCACATCATATTAACTGGGGGCAGTTACCTGGAAGGGCTAAGATCACTGCTCGGTCGGGCTGGGTATCCGTCAGGGGATGGGTGAGCAGTTGTATTCTCTTCCCTTGTTATTTCCCTTATCATTATTATTCTTGGTGATAGCAGCAGTGGTTTTGTGTTATACCTTAGTTACTGGACTGCTCTTATCTCAACCCATGGGAGTTACATTCTTTCGATTCTCTTCCCCATCCCACTGGGATGTGGGGGAGGAAGGGGGGTTGGAGTGAGTGAGTGGCTGCGTGGTTCTGGGTTGCTGGCTGGGCTTAAACCACAACAGTTCTTTGTGGCACTCAACGCGGGACACAAAGGGTTGAGGTAATGACAGATCTGACCAGAGTGTGTCTAATTGCGTTTGTGATAAGCATTCATTGTTTTGGATTAATAGTCACTCATCACAATGCTGATTTATTTGCTCTCAAAGTTGTTGCTCTTGATCTTGGAGTTTCAGCATGTCATACCTTACTTACAGCCCGTATTTGCTGTTTTAGTGTTTATCGGCTGGGGGGCTTGGGCTAAGGTTCTTGTTTCACTGTACTTTATGGTAATGACTTGTAATACAATAGGCTCATTGATCATGAAACTGATCTGGCTTGCACTCCCAGTGTGGTCATTACCTCTATACTTTGGGAGGTATATGACAGAAGTGTTTAGCAATTACACATCTTTTTTCCCCTCCTCAGGTGGTCAACCTATGAAGGAGACATTCCCTTACATTCCCAGCCCCCCTCACCGGACTATTTACAGCATCACTTGAGAGTTCTGAAGGTTTTGAATGGCCTTTGGGTACCCTTGAGACCTGCCTGCTGATTGTGATGGGGATCACCATGTTGGCACACATACAGATTGTGTTTTATCCACAACCATTTCGTATAGGAGGAAGAGGAAATGGTAGTCAACACTTGTGCCTTACAACTGTATCATCTATGTGTAAAAAATGTTTACCCCAGGAAGATCTGCATGTCCACAGTTAAGATTCCTAGTCATTTCAAAAAGAAAAGAAAAATAATATAAAAATAATTGCACTCATTAATTGTGAAAGTCATTCTTATAAATGCATTTCAGTCACTTGTTTGTTCAGGCATTGCTCTTAACCTAATATGAAGGCTTTTTAGCACCTGGAATTCCACCTATTTGGAAAGGACATATGGAATTTAGGTATTTCTGTTCGTCAGCAACTGTCACAGTCAGAAGTTGAGAGCATTCAGAGGTGCAAGTTCAGAAACCACCATCCATGGGTGGTAGTACCATTCTGCACCTCTCCCTTATGGCTGCTGTTTCATTAAATGCATCTTCCAGAAGTTTACCAGATTTTCATGGAAATCAAATGCAAAATGGTGGAAAGAGTCCATGAAATGTCCTTGAAAACAAAACACTTCACTGGATCTATAAATATATTATCAATTAGACTAAAGAAAAAACAGGAAATGTACAGAGGTGGGGTGTCCAGTCTGGCATCTGGCACCTGGCTCACCATGGTTGTATTCTCCCTTTTTCTCCTACAAGTAAATTAAGTAGCTGTGGAGCAACTCTGACCCTTTTGCAATACTGCAACAGTCAAGCCAATTTATAGACATCACAGTATCTGTAAAATTGACTTACCTTTTCTTTTCTAAACACTATTTTTCATTAATTACTGCCCCATCTGCTTCAAAATGCATTGACCTGAAACATGGAATACAAGTTAGTAGCCTAGAAACAATGATTCATGTTCATATAAAAACAGTGTAGTGAGGCTATTTTAGAGTACAGAAAACCAAACAAATTGTAATTTGGGTTTCCTTCAAGTGCTCTTCTAGCAATCACTTCATAATAAGAGGTGCATTTTTATATTCAAAATCTAGTCCTGTAGTTCAAAACTCAGTGTTGGCTTATCCCATGAAGTATTTGAACATAAAAGAGATCTAATATGAAAACTGGCCTCTCTGAATAAAATATAGCCAACACTAGATTATTTTTTTTTAATTGCTGGGAATCCTTTTGAAAAGGAAAGACTGATGCAATATTTGCTTTTCATAACACAATGTAATTCTAGAAATTTGATAGAATCAGAAATTAGCTCATAGTGAATGTTACCCCTAACTCTGAGCATTCCTTATTAATGCAGAAAAAGGGTATTTATTTGCAGTAAATGTAAATAGTAACAGAAGAAGACATAACAACAGACTCTTTGGATATCCTGGGGATATTTTGCTTGCACAATTTTTTTTTAATACTGTAACAGGAAGTGAGAATGGAAGGAAGAAAAAGAGAACTGCTTCTTTCTTATTAAAGCATGGCTCCACTGCCCAGATAGAGGATGTAATTGAGCAAATCCACAGTTAGCATCATTGTAACTGGATTTATTTGTACCAGCTGAGGATTGGTACAAAAATGAATACATATAAAAGACTTGGATACTGTTTGACTATTCAAATTTCATTGAACATTTTTTTCCCCTTTAGATTTCTAAAAAATACAGAGTGGAAACAAAAAGGCCACAGTCTTTGTTGCCATGATGTTCTGCACAGGAAACTTGTCTCTCTTCCAGTAGCTCCACAGGAATTATATGAAAAAATGCTCAAATCTCTGATCTACATTGTTCATTTTCATGAGAACAGACAGTGTTGGGAAAATTTGCCAAAGACAGACCTAGCATTTCCTCTTTTTTGTTGTTTTGTTTTGTTCTGTTCTGTTTTGTTTTACACTTTGAAATAAGGGGCAGTCTCAGGCAGTGTTCCCTGTCCAATGCTGTTAAATCACACTGCTAAATACAGTTTGTATGAGTTTCCAGCACTGCACTGATCCTTCTGTGCACAGTGCCCACAGGCACTGGCTCTGCTTGGAAATTAAATTCTCTGAAGCAGATTAAGGTAAATTTACAAACCGGAATTCACACAACATCAAAGCAGATGATTTAGACAACAACAGTCTCTAAACAATTATAAACTCTAATGTGAAATATATGTGCTGAGGAAGAATTCTAAAACTTCAAAACAGCTTCAAAATCGCTCTGAGAACATTGTGAGATGTACAAGTAAGATTCAGTAGGTGTAACATGGCCACCTAGGTACAGAATATCACCCATATGAGTTCACTTGAGGTTAAGTGGGATGTCTGGACTTTAGCTTTAGATTAGCAAAAAAACCCAAAGTGAGATCTATACTGAAACTGGAGAGGACCTCTTAGAATTCTATTTCAAAAACTGTCCTCCCCTTAATTTGTCCCATAGCAGTTTTCTATTTACATCATTGATACTGTTCAAGACATTTAAAGTTTTGGGGGGTTTGTTTTTTGGTTGTTTGTTTTCCTTTTTCTCATTCTTTTTTGTTTTTTTTTTTTTAATAACCTTTGGGAAATCAATATGATTTTATGTTTTCATACAAACAACAGTAAACTTTGCTGCTAGTCCCCCCCCCCCC
>JANHGB010069024.1:0-29172 GCA_026283785.1 Coracopsis vasa
AATAAAATAAAACTGGGATTTAGTTTAGATGGTAAGATAATGAATTGCCTTAAATAAATTGCCTTCATGCTAGGGGAAGTAGTGGGTTGGGGCTCCAACTATAAAAATGTAATATAGGTCAATTAATATGAGATTTTTTTCCCCTACTGGACTTATGATTCATTCTTAAAGTGGAGTTTAGGAAGAAAAGTGTAATTTTTATTTCATATGTTCTGCTTCCAGTTAATGTAACAAGCCCGTTCAAGTTTTTTTTTTTCCTCTGTCTTTAGGAAACTAAATAATGCTTCGCATTCCCTACTTCCTTATATTTAATTAACTTGATACAACATTCTGTGATAACAGCATAATAAAATAGATAGAAATATGTATTGATTTATTTTGTGTCATTTCAAGTTTTAGTACTTCTCTAGATTATGGTAAATAGAAGGAAATGGAAATGATATCCAATGTTCATATAATGAGTCAAGGACTAAGGATAATAGGAAAATGATAAAAGTCTTGCTCTTGGAGATGTAGTATCTTCAGTGTATATAGGACGATTTATGAAGGTAGGAAAGCTGTCAATTTTAAAAAACGTTTTTTAATATATTGTTGAAATTTAAATAGCAATTTTTGTCTATAGCATTTAAAGATTGGTGGCCTAAAATTCATGTATATTTCTTAACTTCTACAGTACACTTAGGAAAGCTAGACAAATTCAAAGGTGACTGAAATCTAAATGTATAGGTAAATATTTTCACCCCTGTATTTGAATCTGGAAGTGGTTCTGAAATGCAGTGCTTGACAAGAGAATCACATTATTAGAAAAAGCAGTTCGAAGATAACTCTTACAAGTACTAAAGATGAGCTTTCTCATAAGGTGGAAGGAAGAGGTACCCTTCAATTCTTACAAGTAACGGAAATAGCAAATATTAGATTCTCCAGGCAGATCCATATCATTTTACACATATACCAATGCGCAAGTTATTTGTTAGTGATTCTAATTCTCAGAAGATGGGAGAAGATAGGATGGGATTATCTAAGCTTTTGCAAAGACATGAACAGGTGTTTAATTTCGTCCATTGTGAATAGTTCCCTGAAAGCCACTGAGACTATTCTATGCCTAAATGTCAGCAATGATATAAATATGTAGATATTAAGAGGCCTAGCATTCCAAGGTAAATGATATGATAAATATAATTGTAGGATTCTTAGTTTTTTGACACTTTTGTTCTCTTTTAAATAATTTTTTTGAGTTTTGGGTGAAATGAGTGCATTTATATTTTTTTAAACATAAAAATGTTGGTGTCAGATTTTGTCTAAGTATCAAGATGTGATGGAGGATGCCCGATAATTTCTTAGTGTATTCTTTAGTGGAAAATGATGCAAAATGAAAGTGATGTGTCAAATCAGGCAGTTGACAGATTTCTTATTTTGCAAGCACTGTATGTTTATAGATATATCAATTAAAACTGTGTTTGGTAACTCATGACATGGAAGAAAGGCAAATGTTATGATGACATAACCGCTAAAGCAAAATTAAGACTTTTTCTGAAAGTACTGATCTTGGGAATACCTGCAATGAACTTGGAAGGGTGAGTTATGTCTAATTCCGTAGTCTATTAAAAAGCTCTGACCACTATGTCAGATCAAGACTGACATTCACTCTGTTAGAAGTAGAAGTTAATTGAATAATTACATTTTCTCCATATCATGTTTATGTACATAAAATCAGTTTCTTTGATAGAAAAACTGCTTCTTGAAATGAACTTGACAAACCATAGACTCTGATTTTTGGCTGGAGCCCAAGGTACTAGTTAGTCTCACTACAGAGCTGAATTAGCATTGTCTCACCTTAAACCTTTGCTGTAGCCCAGGAAACATGTCCGTAAAGCCTATGTGCTATGCTAAACTGTCATTTGCGGAAGTGGTAAACTGATGCCAAAAGGTATTGATCTGAAATTGTGATATTTTGTTGGGGACAAGAGAGGAAAAAAGAAAAAAACTAGCTACAAAGCAAGAAAAAGAGTAAACCCCAAACACATACACACAACCCACCAAGAACCTGTGCAATTAGTAAATAACTGGGAGCTGGTAGGATAAGCAGGAAATACTTAAAGATGTTTAGGTTATGTGTTTAAAAACATGACAAACCCCCCAACTCTGTGTTATTCACACGAGTTGTCCCTTGATTTAATCATAATTAGTTAATGAAACAGCAAAAAAATGAAATAGATGCCTGAGTAATCTAAACAAAGTCAGTCACACTTCTCACTAATTTATTGAGAGAATAAAATTACTAGCTTAGTCTTCTCTGTTACTAAATGCATATTTTCTGAAGATAACCCAAACGAAAACAAGGGATTCTTTACCTAAACTAGAATACTTAGCAAGATAAGGGGCAAAACCATGACTACACAAGAACTGATAGCTATTCATTGTAAGTCATCTTTAGCAAACTGGCAACAAATGCATGAAATGATGATGATATAGGTGTATTTTTCTTTCTTTAGAAGTGATAGTGAATAAAGACAACCTTGCACTGAAATTTTTTGTGTTTAGACACTTAATGTACCTGTGAGAGCATTCTTATGAATGCCTATTTTGACCAGCTGTGTAATACCAGAATGTCACATAACTTTTGTCACAGGATGATGTGGTACCATTTTTGGTGAGACAGCTTTTTAGTCTTACAAATTGCTCCCTAAGGGGATTAAAAAGGTAACATACATTTTCTGAAATCACTGTGAACAAATAAGAAGTCTACCACAAGCAACAGATATGCAACCAACGTCCCAACCAATTTATAAGTCTTAAAAAAAATTACAAAATTCACTGAAATGTTTTGGTAAGGTAGGGGGGAAAGCCTACAGTTTCATATAGTAATACTTATAAAAGAACTTTCATTGGAGTTGCATATTTAAAACAATGAAGTATATTTTTAATTATTTATTTCATTTTAGGCTTTATCTATGCTTTTCTAGCTATTATAATCTAAAGTGATTGTACTCCAAAAAGAAGCAAAACCTTCATCATTTCCATTTTTCACCTTTATTCAAAGTAACTACCTGCAGTATGTTAAGTTTTAGAATTATGGTTACCTATTAAAGATAAAATGTATTAGTAATTTGATTACAATAATGGACCTCTGAGCATCTTCCTCCTTTTTCTTCTCTCATAAAAATGAAAAGTAAAGAAGAACAAAATAACTGATGTGGAAGGAATTCTAAATCATTGTCCCAACTTCATGAAACTTTTACACTACACTGATTAGAAAGAAGTAACTGTTTGTGCTATTATATCATGCATAACTCTACAGTTTAAAGATCTACAGTAAAATTTCCACTTTAACTAGCCCAGAGTATGGATGTCAGACACATACCCCCCAAAATACTCCACATACTTCTGCCATTTTTTTAATACACACACAGACAGAAAAATAGGAGTAGAAAATGTATAGATAAAGCAATGAATTACCCATCATTAGAAGAACTTACCACTGAGATGAACAATGCTAGCAATCAAATAATTTTACACCTCTCCCATATGTATGAAGTCACACAGCAGAAACTCATTGAAGTATATTGGTTTATCAATATGAATATAATCAATGGTTTACTTCATAAATATGATGCTTTTACTTGTAGTGGGTTAACTGGAAAGTAATTAGGAACAAATTCTCAAAAATGATAAAATTGTGTGGGATTTTGTATTGAAACTGCCCCACCTGATAACAATGGCAGTTAGTGAAAGTTAGTCCTTGCAGATGAATGTGAGGTTTCATCACTCCAACTATGAATCATACATTTGGAATATTCAGTTACTTGACTCGATCTTAAGAGTAATTGCTATTGCTCTTGTACGTGTCTGTGTTTATTAGCATAGCAATGATAAAAACCCCAGCAACTTTAAAGATGACTGGAATAATTGCTAAAAACACTGGTTGACTAGAAAGATGCACCAAGAGAGTGAAATGTCTTTCTCTTTCCTACATGGCCACTTTGTGTTTCTTCTTTTGCAAATAAAATATTGTCACTTGCTAGGGCAACCTTGGTGCAGCAGTTTCCCTTACAGCCTTCACCCTTTCTTACAGCCCTTATGTCAGACACATTCCTTCTGCCAGAAATGGTGTTTTCTGGTGTTTTACGGCTGTCCTGAAAGCTGCTTGGGACTATCGGTAGTATGGGGACCCAAGTTTCCAATATCCTTTGGGCATATAATTTGATGCACAATTAACTCAAACAATGTGTTTAATGCTCACATGCATCCTCTTAAGTTATACAAAGAGCAGGAAAGCAAGCATCACGCTAAGCCTCTCAAAACTGCAAAACAAATCAGTATATTTTGTAAGTTGAAATGTAGTCAAGAGGCCTAATGAAATATGGTAAGAAAGCATGCTTCACAAAAGAAATTGCCAAAAGTTTAGAAAATACTATACATAGACAGATGTTATTTTGTAATTTAAAGGTCTAGTCATTATTTACTTTCAAAATAATATACTTTTATATGTGAAACTAAATCACAGGAACTAAGATGTAATAAATGGGAATACTTAAAAAAAAATAAATCCCCAGTCCTTTAACTGCTGCTATAAAGGGTTAACTTAAATATTTTGCTGCTTTAATGTCTTCTCAAATTAACTGTGTTTATCCTGTTAACAGTGTGTAGCCTCATTAATATAGTTAATGAATTGATCTGACTGTTAAAATGCTCGATGCAACCTACAAATAACATTGTGAATATTTAATCAGCCATTGATCTCAATCAGCGGATCCAAACATTAGTCTGTCATATTGGATCACTCTTTATAGTTTCTTTGCATGCTATCAGTTACTTATTGAATTAAAGATCCTTTGCTATTTCAAAGAGACTTTTCTTCTGTAGGAGGAAGAGCTCCCAGTTCCCCTCTTTGACACCACTGACATCCACATCTGCCTGTTCTTGTTTTAGTTTCTTTCAATCTACATTCCCCCTCTGAAGAGGAAGGAGCTGAGAGCTCAGTTTTATAGATTTCTATATTGTTCTGGCACAATGTTACTAGTTCAGCTGCCCCTGTATTATGGAGTCCATTCGAGGCTCAGCTTCAGAGTTACTCCTTCCAATAGTTCAACAGTTCTGCCTATGTCAAAGCAAATGAATTCTGACATTTACCCCCTCAGTCTACTACATGTTTTTTATTTCCCAGTCCAGAACACACATATTATACTCTGCAAGAGTTTAGTATATGTCTTTTTCACAGAATTTGTTATGTGCTTGCTGCCTGATAGCAATGTTAAGGACTCTGCTGACTTTCTGAATTTGGAGAACTTGAAAGCCAGGATCCCTTCAGATCCAGGCATTTCAGTGCAGCCTTTCTGTTCTATCAAGAACCTGTCTTTTGTCCCACAACTATACCTATTTCACAAAGGGTAAAACCTGTTTCATACCAGATTCTCCAAGTATGTAGTAGTAAGGTAATAGAGAAGAACAGTGTCTCACCCCTTTCGTGAATGATATCGTAGAAAGTCAGACTTTGTACTTGAATGAGATTGTCTTGCCCTATTCTGGAAAGTAATATAATGTCATGAAATTTTTAACATAACAACAGAAAAAACAATTCTGACCATGACAATATTCTTTGGAAGCTTCTTTAAGATATTGAGAGGTGCTTGTCGAGGTGTGTTATTCTTCAGCGCCTTGTGATTATAAATTACATACTCATTGGATAGAGGGAGGAAAAGACATGTTTAGCCTAATGGTTAAACTCACTGAATACAAAGTCTGATATGAAGATTTTTGATAAAAGTGCAATAGGAGACGTGCTTAGAAGCTCATCATTGCAACGCAGAGTTGGACAGCTGAGCACCACAGATGATGGCGGTTAGTACCACTACACTCATCTGAGACACAGGCAATTTTCTTTTAAGCTTTTACCTTACAAAGCTATATTAGTAATAGTACTTTCTGCAAGGTGACTGAAGAACCTGGCTCTAAATGATGACAAAGATTTGAGCTGTAATACCTTCAGTGTGTTCCACTGAATAAGAAGTGAAACAGAAAGACTTACACGATTGGCTTTTTAACATTTAAAACCTATTCTCTGTTTAAGGAAAAAAAAAAGAAAGTTTGTTTTTTTGCTTATATTCATGGATAAATCTACAACTGGAGCACATTATTTTTTGGTGAAATGGAAATATTTGGGTTGCATTTAAAATTTTAAACTAAGACATTTTAAAAATGCTTGAAGGAAACAGATATCCCTTCCTTCACATTACTCACATATTAATGTAACAAGTAGGTATCCAACTAATTTTATCTACTAGTTGAGAGTTCTGATAAAGCCATTAAAAATTAGTGGGAGAAAAAAAGTCTTTTATAAATTCACTTTAATGGCATAAAGATTGAGCATAAAAACAGCCTGAGTATTTTATATAGATGCAAATGTAAAAACCACACCAAGTAATTTAGTATTTATTTTCAATAATATTGAACTTACCTTAAAAATTAAAGCAGAAAAAGATTTCGTTGTTCATAAAGGAGCTAGGCCTTTATAAATTTTATTAATCTTTAGTTTGAGGGTATTTATAGCATAATACTTTTCCTCAAAATGTGGTTTGTAATGGGGATATACACATAGTTTTGAGATTATAGACTTTCATTTCTTTTGGGTTTTGTGGTGGTCTTGTTTACCTTGAATGTAGCTTTTGTATTTTGCTTCTCTGAGACTGAAATTAGTGCTAAATAAGCAGAATGGACATTGGACGATCATATCAGAAAATGACACTATTTTTCAAGCTATTTCAAAATAATGACAGGATACATATTTTCACAGTCCTTCTTTTGCTGTAGTTCTATACAATATTTTGAAGTGTATTTCTGAGTATTCAGGAAGAAGAAAATACTTCTTGGAAAATACAAGACTGCAATTTGTCTGACCTTCTTTCTGTTTTCCATCTGCATACATTAAACGAATGAGTCCATTTTGCGGCTGAGGGAAGCACAACTTTGAATGAAAAATGTTGCCATTAAAAAAGAGGGAACAAATTGCATAAATTATAAATGACCTGCAAAAGCTGAAATGTGCTACCACATTACCCTGATTATACATGCATGGGGTTTTTGTCATTAATCCAACAAAATAGGTTGGCAACCTATGGAACTCATGCAGATACAGATCTTTTGGTAAGGAAACAGAACTCCAAATGGGTTTAAATTTATGGCACTGCACTGTGCTTTACAATGAGGAAAAAAAAGGCTGACTCAATTCCTGAATTTATATTCTTAATGTTACACATCCATACAGTTGGGCTATGCTTTGTACTTTCTAAAGTTTGTATTTTATTGAAATATGTAAAAAAAAGTAGTTGCTGCTTCTGTCAGTCTCCAAGCTAGCACTTCAGTTCACAATAGATTATAAAGATTCCCATAGAAATCTGCTTCTTGAAGCCTCACTGTGTTAAAGAATTTGGCTAAACTTAAGCTTATGAGTTTTTCAGTGCTTCCTTGCATGCTTAGGCTTTTCATGACTTCAGGTTACTGAATATTTAAGCAACAATAAATCTCATTAATAAATGAACCCATAGTTAATATTAAGTTGATTTCATTTATGAGTATTGTTAAGATTACTATAAGAACACAGAGAATACTAGGTCAGAGCACAGACTGATCTGGTACACTGTCCAGTTTCTAGTATTCTCTGGTAAGAGCAGTTATAAAAATATCTTTCCAGAATTTTCTTACATTCTCTATCAATTTACAGCTCAGGAATTTAAATTCCTATCTTTTGACATATTTTTCTTCCAATAATATTTTCAGTTACTTTTAAAAATTATGCTAAAACCAGTAATACTGGTTACCTTGCCAGGGCACAGCCAAGATCTCCAGTGTGCAGAGAACTCTGGATTTAGACTTGGCTTCAAGTTAAATCCACTTCAAGTAAAGCCCCTGATCAAGGACTCAATGAACATTTGCTGACCTCCTCCTTGCTGATCATGAATTGAGTTGACTGCTGTCAACTCTGTATCTCATAAGCTGTTTTCCAGGCTAAAGATTGCCAGGGCTGGGTGTTTTTCCATTCTTCACACTATAGTTGCTCAATCCATAATGGTTGAAGTTTGTCATCCATATTACCTTTTCTGTGTATTTTCTTTGCTCTGTACATACATCCTCTTAAGATGGAAAGAAAAGAAACGTGACCTACATCCAAGACATGGCTGCATTCCAACTCATGTACACTGTCACAAGGGCAGCTCCTCGTTTGTCTTCTGCAATTTCCTAACAAATCCCAACATTGGAATGGTTTCTTTCATCAAAGACTGATTAAATGAAGAAACTCAGGCTTCTCCATGGTGGATATTTTCCCCAAATGCCTAAATGGGCATTCATCTGCAGTGATTATCATCTCCTACGTTAATGCTGAGTCATTCAGAAACTTGGGACCTTTCTATTATGATTTGCAGATAACCTTTGACTCTGCTGACACTAAATATAATTAAGTAGCCATAGCTAACTTTGTAATCTCACTTTTACCCCCTCTTCCACATAATTTTTGAGTATTTTCAACAGTATATCAGCAGGCTTGTATGTATAGTTCAGGGAATGTTACTGAACAGGATTTTCATACAAAAAGAGAGGGGTTTTTTTTGTCTTTTCACACTGTTTTTTAGCAGATGAAGCAACTCACATTCTGTAAGTGGTAGGCACTTAGTGTTATTCTAGTCCATTTCTCAATAATAAATTATTCCATCGTGGTGCTTTTAACCAGCAGCATTTCTGACACACTTCTAAATGTATTTCTTCTGGGAATCTCTCTATGAGTGCTTGAAAGTTGGACAAAAAAAAAATCTCTTTGCTTTCTAAAATAGTATTTCTGAGACCATTAAACTGGGATAGTTTTCACACCACTCCCAAGCTCTTTATGTCAGACCAGGATTCAAGAGTGACTGAAAATGACATTTGATCACTCATGTTCTTGAAGTGTTAGGGGTCTTGCTGTGCTAAAGAGTAGATTACTAGAGCTACAAGTCTAGTGGACTACTAGAACTTTGCCAATTTTAGTGATTCTTCCACTGTTTTCAAGCTTCAGGACAAAGGCATTTCTGTTTCTCGTTAATGGAGCAGTAGCTGTGCAGCTGAAGTGTAACTGGAAGATATCATGATTTTTCACAGTAGTTAGGTGGACAAAATTGCTGTGTTTATAGGCCTGGAAAAGGCATACAGTTTAAAGCCTTCAGCTTCTCTTGTAACTTAAACTGCTCATGTTTATGCTACAACTTCAGTAGAACCAATGCTACATCCTACTCTGACATGTCAGTAAATTGGCAAATGGTGACCTCATGGTAGGTGATATAAAGCCAACCTCAGGTTTTTAATATGCCTGCACAACAAGAATCCTCATTTGCTTTTTTTTTTTTAGTCCCCTTGTCATGTTAGAAGAAAATCTGGGACAGGGAAGAAGCAAATTAAGGAGCATGAAATCTGAGTTACTAATGAGAATTGAAAGATGTGAAATGTACTCCTGTGGTCGTGAACAATTTTAATGTGTTCATTAAAATTGAAGTCAAGTTCATCCAAGTGAACATGCTTAATTTTTACTTGGTATGTGTATGCAAGTGAGTTCTAATGCCTCCACTGCCCTTTCCTGGATATGAAAAAGAACCTTTGGGTAAAAAAAGCCCAAAACAGAATCTGCCCAAACTTGCAACCGATAAATATTGCCTGCCTTTAATTAATGGTATTAATCTCAGATGTATTGAGTCTAGATATCTCTTGGGAAATGCAAGAGGAGAGCTAAAATACTCTGTCCATCACATAAAAGAAATCCTGAAGTTACTTGTCTGTCATTTTAAACTTAATACTGTCTCATTTTTCTTATACTTTATTACGGTAACATTTATAAAATAACATTATAACATTTTAAACTTCAAACGGCTTCAAGGTAATGGTGGATTTTAATGAATCTTCTTAATTAAAGGAATGGTTAGTTGTGCCTGTTTTCAGTAAATTAATTAAACTTTTAGTCATTAAGCAAAAAATGAATTCATTATTGAAGGATATAGGAAGTGTAAAAAAATCTGGCATTTGAGATGGATACCATACCCTAATCTATCACTGATATTATGGAATTACACGCTTAAAAATATTCATGGTAGTATAAAATATTATAGAAAGTGCCTGGTAACTAACTAGGGGTATTTAAGGCACTTTAGTTCAATCATCATCTCTGACGTGAGAATCTTATAACTGGTTGAAGAAAAATGAATTATTTTCCATCTGAAATGTTAGTGGAAAACTTCTTAAAAAGAAGAACCTAGCGAAACCCGTATTCTCATTTAACATTCACTGATTCAGGATGACAAGCTTATTTTCCTGTGAAGAAAACGAAGAGTATTAGCCCTAAATATCAAAGGTTTTTTAACTGTACAAATGAGTAACTTGGGTTGTTTTTTTTTTCTCTGATGGACTTTCTCTGCTTCAGATCCTGTTTTGTCATAAAGTTGCTGTTTCTCTTACTGTAACTCATAAAATACCTTTGTTCAGATTTCTAAAAATGCAACACAGGGAGGCTCTGCAGAGGAATTCTCCAATCCATTTTCAAAGAAAGGCAAGTGAATTTCCCATACTTTGCGTATTAATCTTCATAATCAGTAATAATTGATGTTCTCATCACACCAAAGTTCTTACAGTATGGTGTAAAAAACTTGAATTATTAGAGATACCTCACTGTGAGAATTTTCACACTGTATCTTATTTTTCTGTAATTAGACAGGAACATATATAGAGGCAAGCAGTGCAGTTCTATGACACATAGATTAAAATTTTTCCCTATTATGCAGAATATCACCATGCTGCAGCTGGTTGTTACTGCATGCAGCTGGCATCCTTCTTGTCACTCCTGGTCCTTGTTGCTGCAGGTGGTTAACTATTAGAAGGAGCTCAAGGAAGGAGGCCTTCAGTCCTCTCTGTTGATTACTGGTTGTGCGGCTGGAGTGCACAGCTTGGTCATTGCAGTCTGAGAGTATGTGTCAGGAGAGGAAATTCAGTTAACAGCTGTGTGAGATTTGTATTAGGAATACCATTATTTGTATTTACTGGTGGATAATTTGTCTTAGAAAACTGATGCAAAACAGCTTCTGCTTACTACATAGAATGAAAATCCCTTTTTTACCTGGAAATACAAAGTCTCTACCTTTCCTTATATTTGCCTAACATAAAGAAAGAAGGCGTTTTCTCCTTAGCAGCAGGAAAGTGGAATGTTACAGAGACAGTACAAACTCTACCCCTACTATTAGTGTTGTAATATCAGCAAATACTAATATGAAAGAACACATATGCAAATATGAATGTGTACATGCACAGTTTTCTTTGGTAAGGTAGGCTTTTTTCCTTTTCATTTCAATCATGTTACACTTCCCATTGACAATGATCAGGATATGAAAGTCATCATCAAAATCTTGTAATCCATTTTAGTGGTGTATTTTGCTTAAAGTGGCTGCGTTGGTCAAAATGTCACTTTCTAGGAGAGTAGGTTAGGTTCAAAATAGAAATAGACTTCTGTAGGCATTGCTTTCTGTATGTTTTGCCATTAAGATAAATTCGCTGGGATGCTTATCCAAGAGTAGCTTAACAAGTGGATTCTATCATAAAAGGCAGCACTCTGAACAGACCAGATTCTAAATTATCTGGTAATGTGTTTTCTGTGACAGCAAATTCTCATGGCAGGGGGGTTGGAACTACATGATCTTAAGGTCCTTTCCAACCCTAGCTATTCTACGATTCTATAAGGTTGGATTTTTAATTGATCAGCTACCATTTTAACCACTGCAGTTTTGTTAACTGCATGATTCTACATGATGTGGCTGTTTTCAGTTCAGTGTCAGATAGCGATGGGTTAAAAATAATGATTAAATAACTGAGGGGGAAAAAAATATTGCCTGAATGCCCATCTTGTAAAATGTAATGGTTTTTCCTTTTACAATATTATAGTATTGGCTGTAGCAGATTAGGACAACTTTGATAGAAGAATTGCACATAATTAAATTTTCATGTGTGATTCAAAGTGCAGAAAGATTAGAAGGCTATTTAAGAAGTGCTGGAACTGTCACACCGTATCTGTAAAGCCTCTGAGATAGAGAGCACAAAAGTACTGATTTAGTGCAACATGTCACATTATTATAGCAATAACTACAAGGAAGTTTCCATGGACGGGTGGGTGTCTATGCCATAAATACTTGTAAAGATACTGTAGAATCAATTTTTTATCTTAAAGTGGATAAGGGAAATGGATGCAGAAGGTGAGTTCAGATGTTGCAATTTAATAATTTGTTTAGGTAGAATACTAAGGAACTTTTGCATTATCTTTCTTTAGGTTTATTAATACTTCTGTGTCATGGACATTTATGAAATTATTAATATGCTTTGGGAAATTTTACATTTTGGTGAATTCTTATGTGTTGGTTTGGGCAATATTTGCCAATTCAGTGATGAGGGGCAGGAATTTAACTCGGGAGCAAAGATAGGCCGATATTATGGTAGCTGTTTTTCTAGCACATGCGTTTTATATTATGTATCTTGCAGAGAGATAACCTGATATTTAAAGATGGAGCATTGGTATGAACCTATTGAACACTGCTTTATATTTTATTTTTGGAAAAAACAGGATTGTGATTCAGCTAAAGTGTGTTCACTCTTCAAATACAATTTAATAGGAGTGTTCTGTAGACACAGAATTCTGACTTAGATCCTATGCAATATTTTGGTTAATATATGTAATACTGGGAATAATCTAAATCAGCATCCAAGAGAATCAGTGCAAAAAAAAATCTGATTTCTGAAAATAGTTACCAACTGTTTTCTTTTTGTGAAAGATTGGATTGGATCCAAGTGCTAGTGAGGCAGAGCATCAAAATATATTTTAGTAATAACCCACGGATGCTGGAATAATCTGCAGCCATCATAATGGGTAGATAGGCCTTTTCCAAAGGGCACTAGTGAGATTTGGCTCACTGTCTCACATTTGAGATCGGAGGCACACCTTCTAACAGCTGTGAAGCAGCAAATGAAATATTGAGCATGTTATTGTGTCATTTAATTTGTAATGATCTTGAATACTTTTGAAATGCTGGACAAGACGTGGCAAAATCCAATTGTGTCATTCCTTGTAATCTTGGGAAATAAGATAAATCACAATATAGTGAGAATATAAAAGGTTAGTATAGTTTTCCAAAACTAATGAACAAGCACATATTGTGCCATAAGTCTTGTTTCACAGCCTCATGTTTTTTTTGTGTAGCTGAAACTGATATATATGTCTAGCATTAAATGATTTATGAGACTTTTATTATATTTTGCTATTGTAGGATGGTTTAAACTTCAATTCAGAAACACATATCAAGTTATAAAAGTTATTAAAACCAATCCGAAACAACTTGCCACTTGGCTTGGACCCAGCTGTTTCTCCAGCATGTAAAAAATGTGGGTTCAAGGTTATGCTTTGGAATTTCATTTCATGTTCCTGTAAGTTTGGACTCAGTTATCCCAGACTCTTCTTCCCTTCCTATTACCCCAGAGAATGGAGAGGTCATTATTTTATATGATTACTGTATATGAGGTCACCTCCATGAACACTCACATGCAATCACTCTTGTCACCACAGGAATCTTACCTGACTCTCTCCAAGCCTCTTCAGTGTGCCTAGTTTGTCATGCTCACTTAGTGATATCCAGAGCAATATTTTATTTATCTTTTATTGGTTTGTAATCTGGAAATTTAGGTTACAAGGTTGTAATTTATGTAATTTAGGTTCTCTCTGCTATTTGAAAATATAGCCTGTGCGTTGTGTATCAGTAATTAGGACAAAAAGTGCTCCTGTTCATGCTTCCAGACATACCTGTAATAACCTGCAAAAGCAAGTAAAGCTTGGCAGCAAACCAGGCATTGAATGAAAGCTGGTTCCAAATTTCCTTTTCTTGAATCCAAGCAAAACCAATTAACATATGTTTTACCAGTTTAAAAGCCTACAAAAGGAGCATTCACCTCCATTCTTCTCATGCAACTGTTTTTTCTGCTCTTCTTCACTTCCTGCTCTTCTTTCCCCTGAGGGGAAGAACTTAACAGATGTTTTCATGGGGCCAATATCTTTTTTACTGCACCCTAATCTACTGCTCTGCTTATCAAGCAGGGGACGGTACATGAAGCCAGGATTTACCTGCTCTCTTGCTCATTGCAGGGAATGGTTTTTATTGGGCTTTTTTTGAGCTGCAACCCCCACTGAAAGCAGGAATCACAGATACCTTTCCGCCACCTGAACAAGTGGTTTGTAGGGCATTTGTAGCTTTCCTTCCTTCTGTTATTATTGTTTAATTAAAAACTTTTAGTCAAGGAGACTGGTGGTTGAGTGTTTACCATAAATGCAGTCCCTTTCTTCACTTTGACTTATGGACATCATGCTCATCAAGGAGTATGTCAGACGGATGTCCTCTTTCTCTTACAGTTACTTTTAGTTTTCAATAGTAACAGCAAAAGGGAACAACACTCAGTACTAAAACCCAAATGTTATCTTTTTCTATCTTTTGAAATACTTTACGTTCCTTGATACTGTAACTGGTGGTGTGTTCAGCCTAGCCATTGGTTCTGTGCCTTTTGGACAGTGGTGTCACCTCACCCTAGATTTGGCCTAAGACTAACATCTAGGTTTTGTGTTGTGCTTTTTGTTGTTGTTGTTATTGTTGGGGGTTTAGGGTTGGGTTTTTGTTTGTTTGTTGTTGGTTTTCTTGGGTTTTTTTAATAGTGAAACAGTTTCTTATCTTCTGCAGTTTGAACCATTAACACAAGAACAGTGGAAGACCAGTGCAGCAGGAGATTCCCTATGTGGCATTGCATTTTCACACGGAAAACCTGTGAGGCATTTTTTGTCACTTTGGACAATGGCTGGGTACTATGGCAACTAGTCTACCAACTCTAATGATCCTCTAATATCCATTAAATTGTAGGCATGTTTCTGGATCATTTTGGGATATTTATGTGATATGACAAGAAATCTTTAACCTCACTCACATTCGTCAGGAAATTACATTTAGCTGTGTCCTGTTGTTTGGACCATAAAAGATATGCCCATGTTGAACAGCTCTGTTGTATTGCTATAGACCCAAAATAAGTCTGAGATTTATATTTTTCCATTTTAGAGGCCTTTGGGTCACTTCTTACATGGATTCATTCAGTGCATTATTGTTGTTGTTACTGCTGTTGCTATATTGGCTCCCAGGCTATTTTTGTATATCCCTGGAGGCAGGCAGCCCTCTTCTTCACTGAGGCCAGATCTGTAATCTGTGTGAGACAATGAGCATCTAATCAGCAAGGAGAGCACGTGGCCAGCAGCAGCCAGCCAGTAGAGAGGTTCATAGTCCCTGAGTAGAGAAAAATAAGGGTAATTTTCTGAGACCACAGCTAGCACACTTGGTGGAGGAAAGAAGCCATTGAGATAACAAGGCAGTAGGCCAAAAGCAGCAGGATGAAAGCAGGCTACGGGGGCGATGATTGATTAGGAGCAAGCTGCCAAAAGGTGGTCATGCATACCTCATCACTGCTGCTGCTACAACAGTAACTGTAATATAAAGCACATGTAAAGCAATGATGTGTGGTCCACACCATTACCTGTCAGGGGCAGAGCTGGGGCTCTGCTGGGTGAATAGGCATTCTGCCTTGGCTAATACCTAGTGGTAGCAAAATGACATAGCTTGCTTAGAAGTGGAGTTACAAGGACATAGCAAGGACAGGGACCACAGACTGCCTCTGGCATCAGCTGTGTTCCCTCCTAAACTTGCATGACGGGGTGTATTACTAGATGGCTAAAATGTGTCTGCAGACATGCCATAACAGACATTACTTCTAATCTCTTCTAACCTGGCCCAGCTTCTCTAACTCAAGCAGCTGAAATTTTGGCTTTCAGAAATTGAGTGCTGATCTTTTTCCAAAAAATTAATTTTGAAATTGAGGATGCAATATGTACGCTGCTGACCTGAACATATGTTACAACCTGATAATAACAGAATCATCACTCGGAATCACTTCACAAATGACTGTACTGCTTAATCTTTCTGTGCCAAATCATGCCTTCTTTAGGACTGCCTTATCGCTCCGAGGCATTGCCACTTCTGTGTTACCATTAACTGTCCTGGACAATTACATTCCCAGAAAAACAGCTATAGATTCACCCAGGTGAGAAACTGAAGCTGGGTTTGGAGGAGATTTGAATGGCCACATGTATTTCCACTTTTCCAGAGTAAATATTAAGTAAATTTGATGCACTCCTCACCAAGAGTCCTTCATGCAGTGGCATATCAGTAAGAAAGTAAAAGAATAAAATAAAATCATAATTATTTCTCATTTGGATGGGAGTAAAAGAGACAGGGAGATTATCAGCATCATTTCAACTGTAAATGCTCATCAGGCACCTGGATATCAGTTACTCAAATAAGAGTATGAGTAAAGTGTAATTTCAGCTTCAGGAATGGAGAGCTACCTCATTCTCATTTTTTGACTTTTAATGATATGTTGATGACATTTATAAAAGCTATATGATAGCTGAACTTTTTGCTTGGTTTCTGATGTAAAGGCTTTAAATTTTAAGGTAAAATAACATTGCTCCAGTGCAAATTGCTGTCAGCAAAATCTGTACAGCTATGTACACAGGCACAGCACTTTGTTAGCAGGACATGAAAATTCCCTTTGTGTTGCGGGGATAAGCCACCAGCCAGAGGCACAAGTGCTTTCTAGCTGCTGCCTCAACATATCTGTTGGGATGATAACTAAAGCCTGATCTGAAGCTCATCTCATTTAGTTGGACCCTTTCCCTTGTGCAGAAGCACCAGCTGCCTTGCACAGAAATACCTGGCAGCAGGATTTAATTCATGTAGGTCTAATGGAAATACGTTTTTCAGCAGAGCTGTACTGCTAATATATTGGGGGAGCTAACACAGCTTGTTACAGAGTCTAAGTTGAAGTCATAGCAGCATATTTTGGAGATATCCAAAGCTAGCTTTAAATTAGCTCAGGTATAAATAGTAGTCCATGGCAACACACTGCTCAGGGCAGAAAAATGTTCCTAGTTCTTGGGCAGAAACAAATGTATTTTTCTAAAATGGTGATTATTATCATACTGAATGTTTCTTACCCCTAAAAAAGATGAGATTTGTTCCTCCCCCGTGAACTTGCACACAGGCTTTTACTGTGGCTAAATAGCTAAATTGTTCTGGATGTTTCATAAATTTTAATGTGGGGTACTGTTAAAGATGTATTTTTGAGGCTTCAATTTAAAAATGTGTTAATTTACAAATGTGGATTTTTTATGAGGGAAACATTCTGGATGTTAACAGATACGTTGGTGGCTTATATCTCTAAGCCCTACATAATCTTAAGAGCAGTAACTCTGCATTCAATTTGCTACTTTGCAAGTCAGCATCTTCTCTGAGTATTTGAGGAGAAATAATTTTTATGTCAGCTAACATAGGATTGCTGTATGTGTAATCCCCAATCAGTATAACCCACACATCTACACATGCATGCAGAGCGTACATTCATTAATGACAGATCACAATGGATATAAAGTTCACAAGATTTTTCAGCAGTATTCACACAGGTTGTTGTCATCTTTGGATCATCCCGTTCTCACAGTATCTATTAGATTGCCTAGTGCTCACCGTGTGATGCTCTATTAGTCAAAACATCTCTTTGCCTACATATTCAAATGAACTGCAGAGGTTATTAACTTGCCCTTGGCAAAAAGATTTAGTTTTCTAGGGCAAATGCTTTTATAAATTCTGTGTATGACAGTTTTATTACATATTGTAAATAGAATACCCTGCCAGATTTTTATGACAGCCATCACTAAGTCATTCAGACGTTATTACTTTTCAACCCTTCATATACCTTGAATTTTTAATTTTTTCTTTTTCAATCTTTAACAGGCTTTGCTTTGGTCAGTGCACTTTTCTTACTTCCCTAGCCAGTTTTATTTACTAAGACGACTATACAAAGCATTTTGTCTTAAGCCAAACATTTTATCTTGCAGAAGATCAAGGCTGTGTTTTAATTTGGCTCAGACACACATTAATTTGCACATTCTGCATTTATAGTGATAGACTCATTTAAGCTTGTACATTCTGTGCTAGCAGTTAATATAATCGGTTCTGTGCTCAGCTGCATACCTATCCTGGGTCTCACTTTCTCTAGCTGAATGAATGTTCTGCTAAAGGACTGCTGTTATTGACTTAATTTTACATTTTGTATTTCAAAACAGTGTATGTGCTGCGAAAAGAAAAAGCACAAGAACCATGCTGGTATTAAGACCTACTCAGACATATCTAGTTATTCCATATTTTATTAATTCATTTCTCAAATCCTGAGGATGCTTTCAAAGAATGAAAAAGAGTTAAAAATGAAAAACAATTGTTGAAGAGATTTTTTTTTTTTGAGATAGTAATTTATTAGCAATGGAAATCTCACATGTGCTAGGCTTTGTGAACACATGCAATAAAAACAACAGTTCCTATTTTAGTTTCATTTCCCACTGAGATGACAAACATAATAGGGGGAGGACTGAGGCTGGCTTTGGTAAAGGTACAGTAAGAGGGAAGAGTAATGACTGTCAGAAGTATGTAAGGGATGCCAAAGACTTAAGTTCCTAATATTTGTGATCCTTGTGATAATCTTGATGCTTTTGAAATGTTACCTTCAATAGTAATTTAAAACACAGCAAGTCTCAGTTGCTGCAGAGTCTGCTGGCAAGGGGGCTGAGATGCCTGGAGAAGGATGTTTTTGGTGCTGGGGGAACCAACTGAGCCATCAGTGCCGGGGGTGAAGGAGTGCTGGAGCCTTTCCCCTCCTTCCCAAATCCCCTCCAGCCATAGATCTTGGGACAAGATGACACTACCACAAGGTTTCTCTCTTGTGCCTTGATAAACCAAGCCTTAGCCCTCCCATGTGATGTCATATGAGGACAGATTGCAGGTGCAGCCCATATGATCATTTATTAGACGAAAATGAACATGTTGATGAAGCTTGCACTTAAAGAATGTGGTAGGAAGGTGGTGTGTTAGGCTGTGAAAGCAGGAAGGATTCGAGTCCCCTCTGATTTTCTGCTGCTGTCAGATAGGGCATGTCTTCTTAAAGCATACAGTTCTGATGAATCAGAAAAAAATTCCTTTTAATAGAGAATTTTGAATTGGCTGTAATGAGGCCTCATTTGGAAATTGACTGTATGTTGCTCCTTTCTCTTTCTGTATCTGCAAGTATCTGAACTCAGATTCTTATAAAACTGCAAATCAGGTGATTTGCAGTTTTAAAGTTGTGTGTTTTGCTGTCTAGGCAACTTACAGTGGTTAGGTCACATTATGATAATTAGCCTATTTATAAGTTAGCTAGCGGAGTTCTTTGTTTTAAGCATCATAAATTCTAAAATTAGTGAATAAAGCTAGAAGCCCATTTTCAGATCCATTTAGATGGAAGGTGCTATAATTTTAAAGCTATTAGAAATGATTGAAAGATGTTTTCACAACTGCTGCTAGATTGCATGGGAATGTGGAATAGCATTCAAAAGATTTCAAAATTAATGTGGCTGTGGGTGCACTCTGAGGAACTGCTGAACATTCACTACAGCTTCCTTTCTGCCTGCTGCTATCTCAGTGTTTCAGTAATCAGGTGCTCATTTTCGTGCTACTTCACTTTCAGTCCTGAGTCTCCCACCCCCTCTAAAAAGGCATTGCACTCTTTTCTTTTTTAAATATATGTACAGTTTTTTTTTCCCTATAAGATAACAATATTCTAAGTCATCTTTATGGTTAGGCGTGGGGGGATCCAGGTGGTTCTTGTCTCCATTAAGTGCAAGGTCTCCAGAATAATAAGATCATAAAGCTGGTCTTGAAAACAAAACCAGACTTGACTTCTCTATTATTATATGTTAGGATATGCTAGTTATATTGTCATGGTAAAGACTACACTGTCCATTGCATTCAAAAAGTGATTCAGGCTCCCGATTTATGCATGAACTATAGAGCACGTTCTTCCAAAAATGGTGATATTTGATTTTTTTAAAAAAATTGCTAAGGATGCATTTGCTGCTGAATCTCTTAATTATATTGCCCTAACATTTACTTTTAAATAAGTGCTTTAAGAGATTTTGCCATCTGCCAGACTTAGAGTTGTTTTTGAAATGTTCTCACTAGTGGAGAGAGATGCAGGGTTTTTAATGTCTCCTTACAGTTAAGGCTAATGGAAATCTTGCATTTGCGCTTAGTGCAAAGTACTGGATTTAAGTGACTAACTCTCTTTGGACATTGTATAGATAATAGATGTCAGTCTCTTCTGCCTAGAAAGTTTCTTCAAAGCTGCTATAAAAAGAAATGAAAAATAAACTTCTGAAAGATGTTCTAAGACTAGGGGCAATATTTCAGCAAGAATTCTCCCTATCGTAACCCAGGAGTCTCTGTTGTCAAAGAAATCTTATTTTTTTAAAAAAGGGCTCTTGAAAATAGTAATTAGCATTTTCAAACTCTTAGATTTTCAACAAGTAGCTTGCTCTGAGTCCTCCAGTTCTCATCAGCTCTTCCTTGTGGTGTGTCTCTCCTTCTCTTGGACCTCTGTGCATCATTCTTATACTGAGAAAAATGGAAGAATGAGATCAAAGAATAAACACCAAGAAATTAAGTTACAGAGTTATAGAATCATAGAATGGGTAAAGTTGGAAAGGACCTTAAGATCATCTAGTTCCACCCCCCCTGCCATGGGCAGGGATGCCTCACACTAGACCATGTCGCCCAAGGCTCTGTCCAACCTGGCCTTGGACAATGGTAAGGATGGAGCATTTACCACTTCTCTGGGCAACCTGTTTTAGTGTCCTGCCACCCTCACAGTAAAGAACTTCTTTATATCTAACCTGAACTCCCCCTGGTTAAGTTTAAGCCCGTTCCCCCTTGTCCTATCACTACAGTCCCTGATGAAGAGTCCCTCTCCAGCATCCTTGTATCCTTCAGATACTGGAAGGCTTCTGTGAGGTCTCCACGCAGCAAGTTAATAATGTAACCTACACTTTGAAAGGTGGTTTGGCCAAAGATTTTTATTTTTTTTTTTTAAGTTTTATTTCACTGACTCTTCTTCTGCTTATTTTTTTCTTTCCTTTATGTTTCTAATGTTGTGATACCTCAGGGTGAACTCAATATAATTGTTATATCATTTAATAGAATGAGACATGATGCCACTTGATAAAGTGCCTGAAAATAACAAGGTACAATGCATTGCAGAAGGCATTTGAAAATTCTGAGCACTGCAGGTAGAAAATAGCCAATTTGAAATCTGGCACACACATATCTTCATTTTTACTCTCTAATTATGCTATAAACAAACTTAATTCACTATAGCACTTTGAAGCAGTTGGCAATTATTCTTTTCAGACTAAAGCATTACCTTAGGCAGCAAGAACTTCTTCATACATCAACATATTATTGTGTTAATGTGCCTATTATTGTACCACTTTGATTGACAGTGCTAATTACGATTGTTCTTGAATTTAATGTGATTTTCTGACAGTGACCATTTAATAAATGGAAACAACTTCACTACAAGAGCTGTTAAGTGTTTTAAAGTGAACTGCTCTTCTTTTCCATGAAATCCAAATGTTATTTCTCTGTACCAAAGTCTTTACCTCATTGTACCTTTAACACCGTTCTAGAGGGTGTGGTTGTCCTCAAATAATCACACTGGTGGGGAATTAAAAGCATTCTGTTCAAAACAATACACAAGAAAACAGGAAAGTTCATAAATAACAAGTCATAGGACACAGCTAAAACTCTTCCTTAGGAATCTGTTAATTTCAATGTGAAAAAGACCCAGTTGTAGTTTAATTGCAGTAAGTGCAATATGTCTGAAAGTTGGGATAAGTCATGCATAACTGAGTCAGTTTTATTCTACTGAATAAAGCTATTTACTGTTTCAAAAAAAAAGAGAGCAGTCGATAATTCAACCTATATTGAAGCAAAACTAATGAGCATGTGTGTAAAATCAGTGAAGACTGATTTTTTTTTAAGGCTTAATATTTTATTAAGAGATATCAGCTGTGTGATCTGATTTGTTGCTGCTATTTATAAAGTTGAATTTGTGCTTAGCCCATTATTGAGAAAGTCATCATTAATGTTTGTATTAATTATTTTACTATGGCAGATTAAATTATGGCATTTGACTTTTGTGATTGTAGGAAGGGTCCTCTGGAGTTACATTGTGCTGTTTAAAATCAGAGAGATACTGCCCTAATTAAACTTGCAGGAAATATCTTTCCAATCTCATTTACCATTATTATTTCAGTGTCCCCCTTAACCCACAGAATAATTAATTAGCATTAGGAGCCATATGCTCTCATTGTTTGTTCAGCCCTCTGAACAATGCAAGTGCTTTTTTGTAGGGCTTAGCAGTGTTGTGTTGTATCCAGTTGTCCAGAGAAACTGTGCTGTTCTCTGGAGAGTCATGCCACCCCTCTGGAAGCCTGCAGCTCATCCAGGGGTGATGTGTGCTAGACGGGTGCAGCTTTCTGCTGGGGGTAAATTAGTCCAGGGTAAATAACTGCAATAAGAAATGCAGTTTTAAGCTCCTGTAAGAAAGAGAGGGAGAGGCTAGCAGGGTAGAGGAAGTGGAAATGGAGAAAATCATGTCAGAAAACAGGGCTGGAAGGGTAATGGGAAGGAAGGAAATGGTATGAGTGGAGAGAAGGCAAAAAACATGCTGTCCTGCTAAAAAATTAGTATGGGAGCTGCTGCTTTGTGATCATATGCGCTTGCACAGAGCAGTTCAGCTGCTGGAGATCTGAGTACTGCCCCAGCAGGGTCCTCCTCTCACCGTTGATTACAGAAGGAAATTTGGGCTACCAAGGTCCTAATTTAGACCTCTCATGTAAATGTGGAAAACTGCCAGGGTTTTGGGGTGGAGTCTGGCTCTGTCTGGTTTCACTGCTGCTTTGCACAAAATGACACCAGCCTGGGTTGCTAAACTGTGATTAGTGTTGTAAGTATAAATAATAATAATAATGATTCCTGCTGTCATTTAAAACATGTTGCAAAATAACTGAGAGCTCTAGATTCTTCTTGAAGGCAAACATGTGCATTCAAACACTCCCCTGCATAGGAGTGGAAAACCAAAGATATTTTTTCAAAAATAAATTAATTTATGTTTAAAATAAACCATAAGGTACCCCAGCAAATTTTGGAGAACCGCAGAAGCAAGATATCGGGACACTTATGGAATATTTTTAATATTCTTTTATGGAAAATTTTCAGTTTAATAATAAGTATCAGTGCTAAATAAACACAGTGCAATTAGGTCTTGGTTATATTAATTGTTAGCTGCATTTATTGCTACTGTTCTTTTCAGATTTGATTGTAAGTGGGTACCTCCTGGGATAGATGTCTTGGTATCAGCTACTGCTAACTCTAGAGGAATTCAGGATTTTTAAGTCTAACCTGGGGAAAGCCTTCCCTTTGCTTCAGCTTGTTTAAATTCCCTGCTTGTATTTTTGCCTGGGATTCTTGTCACAATCGAATGCTTAAATCAGCAGCCAGATCTCGCCCGCAGTACCTTTTCCCGTAGCCCCTGCACTGTCACATTTAGTTGTTCTCTGCTGCTGCTGCCCATGAGCACACCCCTGGCAGGGTCAACCGGGAGCTCATCCAAGCCTAGTACGGCTCATTGCCCTTGGTACTGCTTGGCTGGAAGGGAAGGGTTGGAGGGGGACAGCTGTTAGCTTCCTGGTGTCGCAGTATTCCCCTGAACTATCAAAGCTCATAACCCACTTTCTTTTCTTACTTTTTCTACACAGAAGATGAGCATTAAATTAAGTAGTTAAGACCTGGCATTCTTGTGGGCTTTTAAGGAATATTCACTTAAATATGCATTTGTTTTCACACATATAGTGAAGTCAAATATTAGTATTAGATATACATAAATGCATGATGTTACCAGTCATCAAAATATTTGCATTTTAGAGTATTTGTACTCCTTTTACTCTAAAAGAGTTTAGTTCCTCTCCTTACCTCAGAAAAGGGAAGAAAATGATGCTAAAAAGTCTAGCTGAAGATATGTAGGATTATTCTGTGTGTGTGATTTTTCCAATATTCATTAAAAAATTAAATTTAATCTTTGATAAATGAGAAAATTTTTAATATCTTAAAAATTCTCTAAGTACCTGAGAAGAACATATGCTTTTATATATAATAAATGCATAATGTAGTATTTGATCTATTATAATTAAATTATGGAAATATCTTTTGAAATTCCTGTACTTGATATTTGACTTTAAAACTTTCTTGATTGGTTAGAACATGTTGACACATGACAACAGTTTATCTAATCTATCATTTCTCTCTGCTCCATGCTGCATGTTACAGTATTTTAGTCATGGACTATTATTTAATGATCTCCAGGGAGCTGAAAGAGTCCAGGTATTGTGTAGTGATTTCCTTCCGTGTTTTTCTAGAGGCCCATTGACAGTCATGTTCTTTTCCACCCTGTTATTTTGGAGAAGTTGATGGAAAACACTGATTTATTTGGTAGGGGAAATGTATGGAAGACCACACATGCGCTCAGTAATCCATGCCATAGCTGACTTAGTGATGGGATTACTCTGCCATCCTCATAATTTCCTTCTGACTGTAAACTGCTGTCACATCCAATTTTAGACAGTAAAATGATATGGTATATATGATTAGCTAGTGCCATAGTTAAGCTTGTGGATGAAATACAGAAGTACAGAAGTAGAACCTACAATATGGCTTTAAACAATTGCACTCTGCCACTCACCAGTGTATGCAGACATGGCTGTTTTAGTCACAGTATGTACAGTCCTGTGTGCATATGTGTATTGACTGAGCATGTCCTGTCATATTGCAAACCAAAAAAGAGACAGGCCTTAATAAACTTTTACATTGCAGTTTTCCCTTCCTAGGTGGTTTACGCCAAGACCCCAGCTTTGCCAGCCCAGTTGAATGCTTTTTAATCTAAAGAAGATATTTTTATGGTGCACTTTGATGAGAGATGGATCTAGACCAAGAGGAACTCAGTGAAAAAGTAGGACAATTCTGAAACTAATAAATGTGATAAAGCATTTAAAAGCATTTAAGGCATTAATCAACAATGCCTATGACATTTTAAACTTTTTAAATTACACTGGAGTGTTTCTTTGCTTAGGTATTGTCCCATGCTCTTTGCTAGACTAATTCTTATGAAATGTAATAAGAAGTAAGATAGTGCTATTTTACAAATGGAGATCTGAGATTACTTTGTTTTCCATGAGAAAAGGTTAATTCATAGTTGAAGGGATGGGAGGTTTGGTTCAGCGTGAAAGGAAAGTGTGCTGTTACGTACCATCACAGTCTTCCCCAGCTAAATCTTAACCCACTATTTATGTAAAGAGAGGCTTGGTGACATTTTGAAAAAGCTGGGCCTTTCTGCTTTATGGGTTGGGATGGACCATAAGGTGTTAAATCCAAAGGTGACCATTTGACCAGGCAGGGACAAGCACAGCTCCAATGTCCCCGGGAAGAAGAGCTGCTTCTTCCCCACAGCACAGGGGCATGCAGTGCTCACATCCCCTTGATGCCTCTTGCTGCTCCTTCTTGCACGTCTTGAGGATTTCTGGAGAGAAGCCCTCATGCTGCACAGATAACTGCAGTAGCTGCCTTGTGAATGCTCACGTGAGAGGATATAGAGACAGAAAACAAGGTTTTGCTTTTGCTTTGCGCTCCTGGTGTGTCAGGAGCCATGGCATATTTTTTTCTAGTAAATCTAACTCCTTCTGTGCTGTTGTTTTAAATTTTTGAATTTGCACAAAATCAGGCCCTAATGTGGAAAAAATAATGAACCATTACTAAAAAATCAGAATTTTCTTAGAAACAGGTGAACGTTACATCCTTTCTTATGTCACTGGGTATTTCAAAGAGTATCTACTTACAGATAACCACTACTGCTGTGAGGGTTGATTTTAAAAGTCCCTTCTTGCCTTAAAATCTATTCATTGGAATAATCAGCATATGGACCCTTATAAGCCTGTAGGATTGCTGCAGCAATTTGCATATTTAAAATATGTTGATAACCTACTGTAGTGTGAAGATACCAATGACTTGGATTAACCATTTTAAAAGGTTTGTTTTGTTTGAACACTGCAAGCTTCTCTAAGTATTCTTGAAATTAGGGCACACTGCTGTGTAGGATAAGGTGGCATCATTATATCTCAAGCTCTGGGCTGAACTAAAGCACATATCCTAAAACAGGTCACCTCCAACAGTGAATATAAACTAACTCTTTAATTGTTCATTATAGAGCTGGCAGTCTGATTTGCGTTTATCATGTACTTGTTAATCCGTGTCCTTAAATGAAAAGCCGTGTATGGCTTTGAGTAAAATGTGTTACAGATAATGAGGAGGATTGATTTCTAAAAGTCCTCCTCTAAATCATGGGTTCAGCTACAAACTGCCCAAGTCTTAATCTCAGTTTGCCTCTCAGCTGCTTGTTTGTAAACTCACCATTCTTTTATATGTTGTGAGAATGAAACCTTAAGGGATTAGAAATTGTGCAGGTTCTTTGGTATTAAAAGCTATACATGTAGATGGATTAACATATGGAGTAAAACGACATCTGCTATGACAGTGATAGGAGTTAAGAGCAAAAATCTGACAGGGTTTTTGTGCTTATTAAAGTATTTCTTCCATTATCTTAATGCAGGACTACAGGAAACATCTGCTTACAGTTTGTGAGTTTTTCAGTCTACATAACTCTCTTTTCTGAAGCAGCTGCATGGTAGTGTTATTTTATTTACATATAAGTTATCCAAACTTTGCTCCTGAAAGTCTTGCAGGTACAGCATAAGAGTTTGTTCATTATTTTCTCAGGCTGATATGCAGTCTGGTCTACAATATGATGTGTAGGTTTGTTGGGCTTTTTTTCCACAGAAAGTGAAATCATCATTTTAAAAACACAATCATGTCATTTTACGATGCTGCCCATAATTTGATCTATAATAATAATCTTTTGTAAAGGATTATTGCTAATGTTGACAAATTAACAGAATGCCATGTTGTAACTATAAATTCTGGTTGGCACAGCTGTTTATTGAGGTTTCTGCTAATTTCACTTGTGCTTACTTTGGAAAAGAGGAACCTAGGGACTTACCTAGAATTGCCTACTTCTTGCCTCATTATTGGATCAGAGAAATCCTCTTCCTTGCAGATAATAAAAGTTTTAAGGGTGTTTTTATGTATCATGAAAAGCACAGTAACAGAGCTAAAATGTCATCTACAGTATGTAGGTCTCACAGTCCAAGTAGGCACTTCAGAATTGCCTCCCATGGACATATCTGAAACTGTGCCAAGCCGTGGGTCTGACTGCTGCTGCAAGGGAGCACACTCCTTTCATCTCCTCAGTCTGACACCTGAATTTGACTTCCATGTACAAAGCCAAGTTAGAAGTCGTTCCCTGCTCCCCTGCTTGGCAAACAGGTACCATGGCAATAGGAGTTCTCTCACCACGTCTGGACTTAAGATTCTGTGAGAACCCATCAGTGAGGAAGTTTAACATGATGTTAAAAATACGGCATCAAGAAATGCCATGGAGCTGTGATCTGCTCATGAATAGTCCATGGACCGGATAAAGCCCAGTTATCCACTGCAGTTCATTTTCTGAACTCTATTAATCATAAACTTAATTTTGGATTATAATTTAACGATCAAATTTGCTCTAGATTATTAGGGTTTGAAGGTCAAGCCAGATGTCATTTGCAAGTAGTTTTCCCTTGATTTGCAATTGGATTTCTAAATTGACCTGCAACCTTGCTGACATATAATGTTAACGAGCTACACATGGCTTGCATATAGGGAGATGCAAATATAGAGTTTTTTACAGTTTTGCTAAAATCAGTATTTTATCTTTAATTCTTTTTGACATTTAGCTTTGATGAGTCTTACATGCACATACCTGTGGGGGAAATTAATTCTCTTCATTTATAAATATCTCTAATCACGGAGCATCTCCCATTTGAGAACCTAATAAAATAACAGGAATAAGTAAGCAACTGAACCAATGCAGTACAGAGAAGTGTGTTACCTGTATTTTCTTAGTCCTTTACCAAATGTTTGAGGTAGGTAGCTTTGTTCTTTCTCACTTACTGTCATTATAGTGAAGAAAGATATTTTAGTGAAGAAACCCAGTGCAAGATTAAGAACATTTAAGTACTCTGCCTACTTGCAAAAATACATTTAGTGAAGAGTTGCTTTAAAAAAGAAATAAAATTCAGTGTCACTTATGGATATCACAGGATCAGTTATGAAATCATACAGTCATTCAGTGAGCTGTAAAAAGAACAGAGGTTATCGAGGAAAGCCATTACAGTTCAAATTTATTGCATGTAATTGCAATGTATATATGAATTCTCTGAGTCTTTACGTATATAAGGAATTATTGGCAAAGTTACTAATTGTTTCCTACAGTTCCTAAACTCCCTTTTTCTACTTTTTTCAATTACTTAAAGTCGTGGAAGATGTATTGAAAAAGCCCCACACCCTCTGCCAGCTGCACAAAGAGGTCAGAAATAGTATATAATTATTGCCAAGCTAATTGCTAGGTGCTAACGTACATACAGACACACGGTATTCAGCTCAGACATTATCACAGTAGTGGACAATTAGGGCAAATTCAGTGACAGAAAAAATGCAAATAGAATTTTTAAGCATAGTACTTCACTGGCTTTTTAATTTTTTAATAATCTTAGAAAAATTATCACTTCTATCTTTAGCCATACAGATGTATTCTTAAAGGGTGGCTAAGTCAGAATAACAGTTGCAAATTCCTTTTGAGAGACTATGCTTAAACTCAAAGCTAGTTATTGCAAAATTAGAGATTGTATTTTCCTTCCAGTATTTCTGAAGGTATGAAATGAAAACTAGTTCCTCTTTGTGGTCAATAGCTCAATGTCCAGCTGGAGAGCAGTAACGAGTGGTATCCCTCAGGGATCGATATTGGGACCGGTCTTGTTCAACACCTTTGTCAGTGACGTGGACGGTGGGATTGAGTGCACTCTCAGCAAGTTTGCCAATGACACCAAGTTGTGTGATTCGGTTGATACGCTGGAGGGAAGGAATGCCATCCAGAGGGACCTTGACATGCTTGTGAGGTGGGCTGATGCCAACC
>JANHGB010069027.1:0-12415 GCA_026283785.1 Coracopsis vasa
GGATGCCCCCATTCCATACCCATGTCCCCCATGTAACTGATGCCCCCATAGCACAACCCCATGTCCCCAATGGATGTCTATGGCCCCATATCCCAACCCCATGTCCCCAATGGATGTCTATGGTCCCATATCCCAACCCCGCGACCCCATATCCCTCTATGGGGCTCCGATGGTTCCCTACCGGCGCGGGGTGGCTCTCGGTGCCCTTGCTGGCCAGGCGGCTGAGGATGCTCCCATTCCATACCCATGTCCCCAGTGGATGTCTATGGCCCCATATCCCAACCCCATGTCCCCAATGGATGTCTATGTCCCCAATGGATGTCTATGACCCCATATCCCAACCCCATGCCCCCAATGGATGTCTATGGCCCCATATCCCAACCCCATGTCCCCATATCCCTCTATGGGGCTCTGATGGCTCCCTACCGGCGCGGGGTGGCTCTCGGTGCCCTTGCTGGCCAGGCGGCTGAGGATGCTGCGCTCGGACATCTGGAGGCGGGCGGCGATGGGGGGGATGCGGGAGAGCGTGGCCGGCAGGCGCGTGACGTCGGCCTTCATGTCGCTCAGCAGCTCCTCGAGCTGGTTCAGCACTGCGAGCACAGCGAGCCAGGATCAGGCCATGGGGGCACCCATCAGACACAGACACCTTGTGTCCCAGCGAGATCCAGCAGCTGGGATACAGGAGATGGGGACAACCTCCCAGCTGGATTTCCCCTTCCCACCCTGCTCTGCCCGCACCTACCCTTGTGCAGGACAGCATTGGCGGGCTTGTTCCCAGCCAGGGACTCTTTAGAGAGGTGCTGGTGGCTCTCAGCAAGGCACTCCACTTCAGCCAGACGGGCGTTCAGGGCCATGGCCGGGTGACTGGGGTCTTGGGTCATGTTGAGGTACGCTGCCCTCCGCAGCTGCTCCTCGATCACCAGGGCCTGCTCCAGCAACTGGGAGGCACAGGAGGGGAAGATTCAGGCTCAGACCCCGCTCCAATGTAAATCAGTGCTGCCTCACAGGCTCTAGGCAGCCTTTGCCCTTAATGTGCTCCCAAAAACTACTGGGGGAATAGGCTTAGTCCTTATGTTTTCTCATCCCGTTCAGACACTGAGCATCCCAGAAAGGGATGCGGGCAGCATTCCACAGCATCACCCGAGCAGAGCACTGGCCCATTCACAGAGAGGAGCCCATGGCAGCCATCCCCAGCTCATGCACCCCGGTGCCCATGAGCTCACTGGGACCAAACCCAGCTCTGCTCTGGCAACCACGAGCCCCTGGCAAAGCCTGGTCCCAGCTGGCACTGATGGGCTCCCCCTGGCTCTGTGGCACCGCTCTGGTCCCCCCCATTGGTAAGGACTCACCAGCCCTGGACCTGCAACTCGCCTTGAACCGCCGGGCAAGGAACTTGTTCTTCATCTCAAGGTAGTTCCCCTTGTGTATCTCTGACTTGAAGGGCTCATTCAGGATCACGTAGCGCGGGTCGTTCTGGATGTCCTGCCAGCGGGCGTAGCCGTGACTGGTGCCGAGGGAGCGTCAAGGGGAGAACTGGCCGGCAAACAGCATCCCCACCTCACCACCAAACACCTCCCTGCTCATCCCTGAACCCCATAGAGACCCCCCTGGCCTCACTGCACCCGTCAGCAGGAGGCACGGTCCCACCACGTCAAAGGGTACGTGACGATTCCTGCCAACAGCCAGTAGTCATGCCGGCGGTGCCAGATGTCGTAGATCTTGCCGGAGGAGATGGCAGCTCTCTCCTCGTTCTGCCACAGCGTGTGCAGCTCTGTGGAAGCAGAAGCAGGACAGCAGGGTCAGGCAGCGGGGCTGCATCGTGCTGCAGGCAGGGAGAGCAATGGCATCACCCAGGGGGACATCAAGCTGTGAGCCAGCATTGTCCCACTGCAGCCCTTTCACATCCCTTCTGGCCTTTCTGACCCTCCTGCTCCCACCTGTAAAGCCACCGTCAGCAATGTTGAACATAAATCGGAAGTTCACGTTTCTGTCATCCTTCTTCCCGTCCTCCTCTTCCTCTTTGTCACCGTTTTGCTGAGCCTCACCTTGCTCCTTCTCCTCCGCCTTGGGGTCCTCTGCTTGGCAAGCACAAGAAATGGTGCAGTCTGATCATACTGCACTGAAAAACCAACCAGGGTCCTCCTTTCCCCCAGGAACTCCTCGCTAACATCACTGCTGGAAAAGCCACTTCTTGCCCCAAAGCCTCCTCGCACCTCACCTGCTTTGACTTCTTTGTCCTCCGCTTTCCCTGGGCTGCTGTTCAACTCTGGCTTCTCCAAAGGCTTCTCTTTCTCTTGAATCCCCTCATCTGCAGAAGGGAACAGGACTAAGAGAACAGCTTGATGTGGAAAACGCTTTTCTGGGAACAACTCCCCCTTTAGGGCAGGGTGATTATATTGACCGTGTGTTCAAGAACTGCTCCAGCACAGATCAGCACTGGCTGCCACAGCCCCGCAGAAGCCCAGGCCATGGCCAAGAGGGGATTCCTTCATCCTAGCCCCAGAGACTCACCTTTCACCAGGGGCTCAGGAGAAGGCACAGCCCCTTCACTCTCCTCTTGCTTCTCATCCCTCGGTTTCTCGTTGCTGTCACAGCTTTCTGGGTGCTCTTCACCTTCCACCTTCTCAGCACTCGCAGGGACCTTAACATCAAGCACCCACCCAGGTCAGCCCAGCCTTGCCCCCTCCCTGGGGAGCTTTGACCTTCCCCATAGACCACAATAGGGTCTCCCAGGGTAAACACTGAAGGAAACCACCCCACCTGGCTCTCAGACACCTTCCTGCACTTCTGCTCCACTTGCTCCCTTTCCTCCTGGAACCCGAGCTGTGTTTCTATTTTGTCTGCAGCAACAGCAAAGTGAGGATGATCCTGAACAGGCTGCAGAGGGCTCTGCCTCATCCTCCCCCCTTCCCAAGCCAACCCAAAGCCACAACCCCCCAGAAGCCCACAGGAACATCTACCAGTGAGGGAGATGGGTGCCGTGTGCGCTGGGCTGGCCGGGATGGGGGTGTTGGGATCTGAAGACACAATCTCACTGGACTTCTTGCTGTCCGGGCCGTCAAGAATCAGATCTGGGGTGCTGTATTTGCCATTGACGTGCTCGAACTCCTGGACCTGGGGCAGACACACACCATCAAGTCAAACCCAGCAGGGACATTGCCAGCCTGGCCATTTCACAACTGATGGAGCAGCAGCATCGCTACCACCAGGGACACTTCACGCCCCAGCTCCAAGACCCAGCAGGTCCCCAGTGTGATTCCTCTGTTTTGCCAGTCAGACCATTAAACACCCGCTGATGCTGTGCCCCTCGCAGGAGGGAAGCAGCAGGTTTGAAAGGCAGTTTGCATTACCCCTGCACACTGACTAAGCTGGATGTGCTCCAAGCCTGGAGACTCAGTACGGGATCCATTGGGAGCGGCTTTCAGCAGCCCATGAACGCTACAGGTCTCCAGGACATGCCTGAACCAACACACTTCAAACCCTACTCACCCACCTTCTTCCTTACTAGCGACATGACCCCAATCCGAGTGAGCACGTGCTGGCGCGACAGCCCTTCCCTGGGAACGCCATCCGCAAAGGTTTCGGCACCGTCCGCCCCGGGTTCGCACAAATGCCTCATGAAGAGGGAGACGTAGGCCCTGCGGCAGGAAAGAAAACCTGAGCCCAGCCTGGGGATCCAGGACCCAGCAGGACAAGGGCCAGAGCCAGGACAGAGCTCACTCTGCCTGCCCGCACTCTCCAGTACCTGAACTCCTTCTCGCTCTTCCCTCGCAGGTCCCGCACCAGCCAGTGGGAGTTGAAGGCGTCCTGGGGCGGCATCCCCCAGCGCATGATGGCGTTCAGGAAAGCCTTGCGTTGGCGGGCGTTGAAGCCAAGAACCTGCAGGGGCAGAGGCATCACTGGGATCACAGCACGGCCTTGGTGGCATGTGGCACCTCAGAGTACCCCAGGGCAGCCCCATGACTGTGTTGGTCGTGCTCTGGTTGAGGCCAACACTCACCTCGATGTTGCCCCCAACTCTTGCCAGCAAAGGAGGGAGAGGTTTGTCCCGGTCACTCTTCAGCTGTCTCCGGGATTGTCTCCTGCCACCTACAGCCAAGAAACCCCAGTGATGGACAAGCCCAGGCAGCAAGAAAGGGTGGCCAAACTTCCTGCATCTGCTCCAATCCCAAAGCTTCCAGTCCCCTCCCCCATCCCGATGGCCTCCAGTGCTCCCCATCATTCCACATAAGGACCAGACCATGGTCCTGCAGTGGCCAGTGAAGGAAACAGCCCATTGACTTCTCTGCCATGGGAATGTCCTCACCTGGCAGCACATGGGGACACCTCCCCCTGTATGGAGGCCCAGAAGTACAACATTCCCTCCAACACGGAGTTTCTGCTGCACCCTGGCGCCAGCGCCTTCCCACAGAGCAAAACCCCATGGATTATCAAACGCATTAACTCACTCTGACCTTCTGGCCTGTCTTCAAAGTCTTCATCCTCATCCTCAGAGCCGATGGAATACTCCGACTGGTTGTCAGAGAGCTCATCCTGCCACTCTGCAGATGCCAAGGGAAGACAGGGTAGGAGATGGCCCCACGCAGCAGGTCCCTGCCTGGGAGGGACACCCCTAGGCAACAACGACTCAGCCAATAAGTCCCTTGGGCACCCAGGGCAGAGCAGTGGCTGTACCTTGGTCCTCCTGCGAGGTGTCATTGTAGTTGACCTGCTTGCGGATTCTCTTCCCTTTCCCCAGGTTCCTGGCCAGATCTTCCTGCTGCTGCTCATAGTGGTGCCGCAGCAGCTTCTCCCAGTAGTCGGGGTCCACATTCTCCTCTTGCTTGATGATCTCACGTTCCACCTCCTCCTGCAAAGCAAGAGCCAAGAGGCTTGAGATGGGGCAGCACAGACCTGCAGCATCACCCAGCTGCCCCATCCTCTAACAGCACTCCAGGGAAAGAAGGGGAAAGGCTCCAAGCCCCTGCCTTGAATTTGGCTTTGCCCAAATGTACTGCAAGGCTCTCGAAGGACTGGGAGAAGCTCCCAGCCAGAAAGAGCTCCTCCATACTCTGCTAACCATCCCACCCTGCAGTGTTCACGCTCACATCAAGGGAGAAACCATACATCTGCAGAGACCTCCCCAAGCATCAGCCTGCCATCAGCTGCCACAACAGATGAAGGAAATAAGGCAGGAATACAACTGACAGCAGCACAGTACATAAGCAGCACCACGTGCTAACAGGGACAGAGCCTGTCTTGCACCATGGGTGGCACAGGACCAAGACAACTGTGCTTCCTCACTGCAGTGGCCCCATCAGCCCCAGGACCCCAGGTCTGGAACAATCAACAGCAGTCACAGGCAGAGCAGGAGGAGCCCTGCCCTGTGCCGGAACGCTCACAAGGAGGGAAAGGGAACGGAGCACAGAGGGATGTACAAAGAGGTGCGATTGTAAGACATGATACTAGTCACATTACCACACCGTCCTCTTCTCTCACAACATACTGGGCCACTTTAAAGGAGCTGAGATACTCGTTCATGTTCTGCAGCTCTGTGTCATCAGTTGCATCCTGATTTCGGTCCAGCAGCTTCGAGATGGCAGCATCGTCGTAGTGGATCACGCTGCTGTCATCCACATCTTTATTGTCACCTGGAAAGCAAAGCCAGGGCAATGGAAGCTTAGATCACCGCATGGAGACAGCTCAGGTACGGGTCAAGGAGGGGATGGGTCACCCAAATACAGGGGGCTACAGACCTGGTGGGGTGCCACCGTGCTTCTTCTTCATGCCAGGAGTCACTGCACCCCCTTTGGTTGACAGCGTGTCGGAGAAAGGGGGGACAGCATCCGGCATGGCGATGCGCTGTCCCTGCGACACCATGCCTGCAGGGTCAGAGAGTGAGCCCCAGGCCCTGCCACGTGCACAGCATCCCCACTCCTTCCCCACCTCACCTTCCACATCATCCTTGAAGAGCTCTTCTGTCCCAAACTTGAGGATGTCGTCCAGCTCCTGCTTGGTCATGGAGCCTGACTTGGAGCCGAGCCCTGGGCGGACAACCAGGTGGGTGAGCATCATCTTCCTCTTGGCCACCTGCGTGATGCGCTCCTCAACAGAGGCTCTGGTCACAAAGCGGTAGATCATCACCTTCTTGTTCTGCCCGATGCGGTGAGCGCGGCTGAACGCCTGCAGGCAGAGCATGGAGCAGCTGAGAGGATACAGGTCTGATCCCACTGGGCTGCACGTGAGGGCAGGGCAGGGATACACATTGCTCTTTGCTTTCCCATGACTTGTGGAGGCACTGGCTGCTTGCCCACTCCTGCTGACATTCAATCTTTAGCCAGGGTCTGCCCCAGGCTTTGGGAAACACAAGTGGAAGCTCCCCAAACCAAGAGGGGGCACCTGGTTGGGAATAACCAGCAGGAGAAGGCAAGAAGCCCTTGGAAGAGAGCCGGGTTTATGTGCCAGGTCTCTCCCAGCCCATAACATGGGTGCAAGACTGAGGCTGCTGAGCAGAAATATGCCCCCCAAAGACAGCTCTCAAGCAAGAGACGAACTGCCCTGCGAACAGAGCAGAGCCCCAGAGGTACTTACTATATGGGAAGGAAAAGGAAAAGTCAGAAACCTGGATGTCATTGTGGGGATTCCAGTCAGAATCATAAATAATGACTGTGTCGGCCGTAGCAAGGTTTATGCCCAGACCACCAGCACGGGTAGAGAGGAGAAAGCAGAACTGCTGAGCACCAGGAGCTGAGAAAGACAAACCCACAGGTGGCAAAGGGTGAGACAGGAAGGAGCATGGTGTGCGTGGCAAGGTGCAGAACTGTGCTTTGGGGATGGAACCACTGGTGAGGGAAGGCAAGGAGTGACCCCATGGCTTCCCCACATGCTGTGAACCCACCCCACGTCCTCCCCTCAGACAGGCAGAAGCACAAGTACCATTAAACCTGTCTATGGCCTCCTGGCGCAGGCCGCCGGTGATTCCCCCATCGATCCGCTCGTACTTGTAGCCTTCGTACTCCAGGAAATCCTCCAGCAGGTCCAGCATCTTTGTCATCTGCAGGGCAAGAAGACCCTGGCATGAGCAGCTCCACGTGGCCTGGCTCCCTGCCACCCCCGGCAGCCCAGAGGCCAAGGTGATGGTGGCACCACCACCAACAGAGTACAGCCAACAGGAAACTGCCCATGGAGTGACACTCGTGTCCCATCCTTTACAAGCAGCTTTGCCACCATGAGGGAATTGTGTCTGAACTGCCCTCCTCAAAGGCAGCACTGTTACTGTTATCTCCTCTTGATCCATAGGTGACAGGGGTTTGAAACATCACTGGTGCCACCAGCTCTTCCTGCTATCTCTATCCACTCCAAATTCTCATGCAGTACAAGAAAAACCCTTTAAAAATGTATTTATGGTTACTCTTTCCCTACACTCACCTGGGAGAAGATCAGGACTCTGTGACCCCCATCCCGTAACTTCTTCAGCATCTTCTGGAGCAGCATCAGTTTGCCAGAAGATTTGACCAAAGAATTCCCATCGTAGGATCCATTGGGCAGAACCGGGGCTTCCTAAAAGGCATCCTGGTCAGCCTCTCAAAGGACAACACTCAGCGAAATTCAAGTGCATTCCAAAGACAAACTCCTGGGCTTGAAGACCCACACCATTAACCAAAGCAAGATCATGCACACAGCCCCCAAGACAAAGCTCAGAACCACATCCACAGTGCACACAGAGCTGACGTACCACTGCTGCCACAGGGAAGAGGTAGGGGTGGTTACAGCACTTCTTCAGGTCCATCATGATGTTGAGCAGCGAGACCTGGTTCCCACCACCCTTAGAATTCAGGGCTTCAAAATTCCTTGTCAGGATGAATTTGTAGTACTTCCTGCAGGAACAGGGAGGGCAGGGACATCCCTGTAATCCAGCCAGCCCTGGGACTGCCATAAACAGGGCAGCTCCAAGCTAAAATCCACTAGAGCAGGTTGCTCCAAACCCCTTGTGTCCAACCTGGCCTTGAGCACTGCCAGGGATGGGGCAGCCACAGCTTCTCTGGGCACCCTGTGCCAGCGCCTCAGCACCTTTCTTCTAAGGAAAGAACTTCTTCCTAAGAGCTCATCTAAATCCACCCTCTGTCTTGTGCAGAACTCAAAGACCTATGAATATACCTATTCTAATATATCAGAATAGGTATATGTTGGCCTAATTTGTCATATTAGTATTTGTACTCCCATAAATGTATCTTAATGCGAGACAAACAAAGACAGAGAAACAATAAAAACCTTCTTTAAACCTAAAAACCTCCAAAATCAGTGAGAATCATGGAAAGAATCCAGCCTCAGCTGGTAAACCAGACTGAACAAAGGATGCTCAGGGTTACAGGGAAAATAAAACTTGCCTTGAGCTGCAAAGTTGCGACAAAGACATTTGGTTAAACTCCAGTCCAAGCTTTAGAAGAGTTTGGGTTTCTTTCCCCCTATAGATTTCAATTCAGATGAGAAAACAGTTAATTGACTTTCTGATACACAGAGAGAAGAGTGGGGGATAAGATAATCCTTAACCAACAAAGGAAGGCCAATGGCAAGTGCAAAGGTAACTAATTTATCTTCCAAGTCAACACAGATTCAGGCTCTAGGAGAACTGCATAATTAACGCTGCAAGGGGAGCTGCACCAAGCAACACTATTGATGAATCTGTCCTGCAGGTATAAATTCAGATTCAGAGCTGACAGGATAGTTGATGTAGATCAGCACAGCTCTATGGCCAGAGGCCACTGTCATCAAGCAAGCATCTTGCCCCAAAACTGCAGCAGAGCTCTGGAAAGAGGTTGGTGTAGCTGCACCTGAACAAGGATTTCACTCTTGCAAAAGTTATTCCAGCCATCAACTGAACTGGAGACAGCTCTCTCATAAATAACTGTGTTAATAAGAAGATGTTAATTATATTCACTGGGCTTATTTTTTTTCCCCCCAAAGTTTGTTATCAGTCAAATGAACCAAGGTCAGAGATATACCAAACAAATGATGCCTGGAGCAGACAACTCAGAAATCAGTGGTGCTTAGAGACTAATAATTAAGGTCTGATCTTCTGCTTACCTGACACTTTAAACAGCAGCAAGTCCACTGCTGCTCATCTTTAAATGAAGATACTCGTTTCCCAAACCATATTCAGGGAGCATTACAAGACAAGTCATTACTGTTAGCTATGTCCTGGGAAGTTTAGGGGAAGATGTAACTGTACACCTTAATAGCAGAACTTGGTTTAAAAAAGAGCCAAGCCACAACAATACTTCATCTACTGAGTACATTTTATCCCAAAGTTTGTACAACCTAAATGCCATACAAAGTGTTCTTCTTAGAGGCTGGATGTTCTTAGGTTTCAAAATGCTTTTACACTCTGAACGATGCAGAAAGGCACAGGACTTTGTGGAGAAATACAGGAACAGACCTACATTCCCAAAGATCAGATGCATAACTCTCCACGGGATCCTAACCTGTAAGACACTTTAATGCCTAGTAGGAATTGACACCTAAATGTATTTGATGTGCAGAGACTGTATTTAATCCAGGACTGATTTCTATGGAGTTCGGCATCTAACCCAAGAAGGTGCTCCTGAAAATCCCACTAACACACCTGCATATTCAGACACACACACATCTCCACATGCTTACATCTGAGATTTTCCATTATCAAAGCTCACATAATGGTTTCTGACTGTGTGTTGGGACGTCTAATTATACAGCTATTGAAATGGCTGTGGCAGTTCTGCAACATCAAAGTCATTTTATACATCAACTCACCATTAATGTTTTCTGCATTTCTCAGAGGGGACGTGCTCCTAAGCTTACTGGAGGCAACAAAATCGCTGTCACTGGTTTTACTGGTGGTAAGAACAAGTATGTTGCACAGAACTTTCATCCAATCCACAGACTACCTTGTCCTGTGCATGTATTATCAGAAACAGGACAGCTTGAGACAGTTATTACCTGGTCAAGCAGCTTGCACAGGAGCCACATGCACTGGTCATGAGCCAAACAGGACTTCTTGAGTAAACTTAGCATTTAACATAACTTAACTTCATCATCAGAGTATACACATGTAGGCTGGGAAACATGAACTAACGCTTACCATACACCTCTGATACAACACTGGTGTGGTCTGAGGCTTGACATCTATGGCAGAGCCATGGGAGAAGTCCTCAAACACTTATTCTGCACCATAAATAAAGGCATTTTTAGTATTCAGGCAAGCTGTAAGTAACAGAGCAGAAACTAAAATGCCTGTATCCGGTAAATATCCATGCTGGCCATTAGCAACGGCAAATAAAGCTATTCTTACAAAATAGGCCCTGTGGAACAGAGGCATAAGTGCACTGGAGTGCAGTTACAGCTCTCTGTGTGTAATAGAGTATTTCTGGTTTGCTGGAACAAGAGAATTTATGGCTGAGGCTTGGAGATTTTGCAAATGAGGAATGTAGGGTTTATTTTCTGTATATCCATTCATAAAGAACACGACTGTATCTGTAACAAAAAGAGGAGAACATTTCCCAGTCAATCACCAATCTGATTTGTTGCATTTCTTAGCAGGAGCATGACTTAAAGCTAGAGGAATTGTGCATGTGTGTACATACCCACGTATACAAAATGCGCCTTTGTACACACCTACACGAACATAGAGTTTAAAAACCACATGGGTTAATATCTCTTCCATATAGAGCTCTACACAGACATCACCTCACTGCTTTCAGTCAGAACTGAACTGGGAGTAATGCACTAAGACCAGAACAGAGACAGGATTTTAGCCTGAAGTGATAGTTGACCAGAAACGAAGCAGAGGACACATCATCCATATTGCAGGTGACAGCTTTTCACAAGAGAGGAAACATTTTGCTACACTATTAAAAACAAATAGAACAAAAAAGAAAGAAAAAAGCCACTTTCAAGCTTTGGCCAAACTATAGCACAGAGAAAACCTTGATGCTAACGATTTGCCAGGCACAAAGGAGACCGAAACCACAACTTGAAGGCAAGAATGGCAAAAAGCTTTGGAAGCCAGACCTGGTACGGGGAGCAGCGCTATCCCTTGGCACTGAAATTCTACCCACCCTCTGGCATCATGGCATTCTAGCAGATAAACTGTCCACAGCCAAAGGGATTTTTAGCTTAGGTCTTGGAGCCAGCAGCTCTGTTCTCATCTTCTTCCATGCCCCCCCAGTGATCTTCAGCAGCACAGTTCCGGATGTTCATGCAATCTACAGAGCGTGATGCTGCCACTGATGTGCGCCCATTTGGTTTTTGGCTTTAGCTATGCCTGGCCTCCAAAGCAAGGCAAGTTCTGCTATTGGCAGGAGCAGAAGCAAGGCTTAAGGGTCTTATTTTTTGGAAACTTTGAGCTTCTCCCATTCATTCTGTGCTTTGCTCAATACCTGGGAGGATTGAGTCCAACAGCAGAACACTCTGGTATAGACAAACCTCCTCAGATTTTATGAGTTGGGCTGAAAATGATGAGACAGCTTCTATGTTCCCTCTTGTGTACACATTTGCAGTGTCTGTCCCTAATAAAGTTAATTCACAAAGGTGAAAAGAAAATGGAATCAGGGCTCTAAGACTGCCACTTCCTGGGACTCTGCTTTGCTGGAGCCCTCAATCATTGGTACTGATTCACATCAAAAGCACAGCTCCACTTTGCTGGCAATTTGTGCTTTAAATAAGTGTGCCTTTGTATAACAAATATGATAAACACGGGAAGCCTTGATTCAGCAATGACATTTAACCTCCCTGTCTGATACAGATCTGTCCCCTTAGGGAGGGTCCTTGAAGGAGCTCTTAAGAACTTCATAGAAATCTAAAGATTTTTAACAAATCAAAACACAAGATATTTCTACAGAGTCTCTTTTCCCTACTACACTTCCATGTGAAAGATTTAGTTCCGCAAGAGACACATCCAACAGCCATTTGAGCATTTGCTGTGCAGCAGCTAGCCCCAGAAAATCATCAGCACTGGATACAGTCTAAGCACACACACATCTGTACCCATTCCATTTTTCAAGGATGCTTTGATTAAAAACACCAGGCTGGCCTGCAGGCTTCCTCAGCACTTTAAAACACAGGTCTGCTCCCTCCTTGCTGCACACAAATGTTACTCTTACACTGCTTATCACCAAATAGCTGCACGTGGATTCTCCCTGGTAAGCAACAACCCTGGCAGCTTTTACCTGTTGTTGGCAGAAATCAGTTCCTGTGTTCTTCGCTAACTGGTGCACACAATGCCTGCATGATTGCTCTTTGAGTCTTTGAGGTGCTGAGGGTTTCCTTGACTCCCCTGAATTCACTGGGAAGTAAGCAGATACACAAAGTCAATGGTATCCGTATTTCTCTCCAACATCTTTAGCTAAGAGAACATTTCAGGAGGAAAGGCGCTGTCAGTACCAGGAGGGTAGGAACACGT
>JANHGB010069043.1:0-14134 GCA_026283785.1 Coracopsis vasa
CTTCCAAATATCTAATCTAAATCTACCCCCTTTCAGTTTAAGACTATTCCCCCTTATCCAATCACTACAGGCCCTTCTAAAAAGTCCCCCTCCAGCATCCTTGTACATCCCCTTTATGTACTGGAAGGTTGCTTTATGATATCTCCAAGAGCCTTTTCTTCTCCAGGCTGAAAAAACCCAACTCTCTCAGCCTGCCTTCATATGAGAGATACTCCAGCCCTCTGATCATCTCTGTGGCCCTCATCTGGACTCATTCCAGTAGGTACGTGTCCTTCTTTTGTTGGGGGCCCAAGAGCTGAGCACAGTACTCCAGGTAGGTTCTCACGACAGTGGAGTAGAGGGGCAGAATCACCTCCCTCAAACTGCTGACCATGCTTCTTTTTATGCAGCCCATCATACAGCTGGTTTTCTGGGCTGCAAATGCATGTTCCTGGGTCATGCTGAGCTTCTCATCAACCAACACCCCCAAATCCTTCTCTTCAGGGCTGCTCTGAATCCCTTCATCCCCGAGCCTGGTACTTGCGCATGGGATTGCCCAGAACCACATGCAGGAATTTTCATGTGGCCTGTTCAACTTCATAAGGCTTGCGCTGGCCCCTCTCTCAAGCCTGACAAGGTTCCTCTGGATGACATCCCTTCCGTCCAGCATGTCAACCATACCACACAGCTTGGTGTTACTGGCAAACTTGCTGACGGTGCACTCAATCCCACTGTTCATGTTGCTCACAAAGATGTTAAACAATACGATCCCCTGAGGCATGACATTCATCACTGCTGTCCACTTGACATCGAACCATTGACCACAACTCTCTTGAGTGCAACCATCCAGCCAATTCCTTATCAACTGAGTGGTCCATCTGTCAAATTCATGCTCTCCAGTTCAGATACAGTTCCTTTTCCCTTATCCACCAGTGCTGTAATCCTGTCATAGAAGGCCACTAAGTTTGTCAGGCATGATTTTCCCTTAGTGAAGCCATATTGACTGTCAACAACCAGCTCCTTGTTTTCTATTTGCCTTAGTACAGTTTCTAGGAAGATCTGATCCCTGATCTTTCCAAGCACTGAGGTGAGACTGACGTTCCTGGGTCTTCCTTTTCTTCCTTTTTTAAAAATGGGGGTTATATTTCCCCTTTTCAAGTCAGCAGGAACTTCACCAGACTGCCACAACTTCTCAAATATAATGGAAAATGGTTTGGTGGCTACATCTGCCAGTTCCCTCAGGATCCGCAGATGCATCTTATCAGGTCCCATGTACTTGTGCACCATTAGTTTCCTTAGGTGGTTTCATACCTGATCTTCTCCTGCAGTGGGTAGGTTTTCATTGTCCCACTCCCTTCCTTTGCCTTCTGCGACTTGGATGGTGTGGCTGGAGCACTTACTGGTGAAGACTGAAGCAAAAACATCGTTGAGTATCTCAGCCTTCTCCATGTCGCAGGTAATCAGGAATAACCAGAATCTTACACGTCTTCAGTGCTAGGAATCCTGAGATGTTATATGCCACACTGAATAGACCTTCAGCCATTTCATGGTGTGCTGTAGACCATGGAAAGGTTCACCATCATTATAGTCTTAAGAACTCTTACAGGATTCTCTTAGATGTAAACAATTCTATTCATCATTTCTGTTGTCAAGCAAAAGGATTTGCATAAGATCATGCTTCAGTTGTTTATAGGGAAAAGGTCTCATCAAGGAAGCTATCACTGGTGCCAAGGAGGCATTGTCTATGTGCTGCAGTATTGCAGTTAGCCAGATATGTTTATTATGTGGCCAAGATAGGACCACTACAGATGTTAACCTGGAGTTCCTTAGAGCATTGAAGAGAAATTTTTACAGAGTGATTAATTTTTATTATGAAGTAGAAGTCTAAAATAATTAGTTTCTCCTTATTAATTATAAAGGAAGCCTAGAAGAAAAAAAAATCAGTGTAGATATTTACATTCTAAATCTGTTAAGCTGCTGAGGTAGTTAAAAAAATTAGTAGTTTATGTACTCATTACACATTACTGGAGATGAGCTTCTATAGCATATCTCACTGGTTTTAACTTCTTTCATTTCAACATCTGAGCAGAGTTGGTGATTTTTTTAGAATCTACTCAGCTTCCATCTCTTATTTAAAAAATAGTTTCTAGAGCTCATGATTAAATAATTGAAAGTAAAAGCAAAACATGAGCAAACAAATGAAAATAATCTAGTTATTATATGCATTATAATTTTGAATAGGTGGGATTAAGTTAATTTTTAAGGCTACACCTGTAAGAGGTACCTATGTGACCTGCTCTTGAGTTAAACTCTTGCAACACAGATCAAGGCAATCTTTTCCATAATACATTTTGGGGATTTCTGACCAGTTTGTCCTCTAAACAAGTCCTGGAATTTAAGAGTGCTAGCTGACCTGGGATGAAACTGAACCAACCAGAAATCAATCAAATAAGGAGTAAGCCTGATGGCACATTTGCTTCTTGATTCCATTAAACTTTAGAATTCAGACATAGCTTTGAATCCTTGTCATTACGAGTGTGTCAGACAGTGGGAGAAAAGTACATGTGCTAAGAAAGGGAATATTGACTTAATTATTTTAAAGTATGATAAATTAATTCTAAACAGTATTTTTGAGCATGTTTGTTTACATGTTATTGATTTTATTTATGAGAATTTCAATAAGATATCATGCTCTCTGGAAGCTCATAAGTAAAACGGCACATCTGTGTTCCTGGTGGAAGCTTTTCTAATGAATGAAATGTATAATTATAGCCTACACATTATCTATCATTTAAGAACTAAAAATGCACGACCAACACAGAGCTAAAAGTGCCTAGAAATAGTGCAGAATTCCACTTCTCTGACTCATTTGTACATACCAATCATAAACATGCATACTTTTTCTTGAATTCACAGTCAAATCTTTATCAGTACTTTTAATTGCTCCAGAAAACTTTAAGCAGTATGTAACGTAACAAGCTGGGGTTTCAGTAGACTCTCAAGAGATCCAGAAGCAAATTGTAAGATTTCCACTCTGTATGTGTTCTTCCCATGGTTTAAATAGAGTCAAACAAAAGACTTCTTAGACAATGAAAGGACTGGAGTATCTTTTGTACAGTGAAAGGCTGAGAGAGCTGGAACTATTTAGCCTGGAGAAGAGAAGTCTGCATGGAGACCTCATATCTGAAGGGTGCCTACAAAGACACTGGAGAGGAACTCTTCATCAGGGACTGTAGCAATAGGACAAGGGGTAATGGGTTTAAACTTAAACAGGCATTAGGGTTAGGTATAAGGAAGAAGTTCTTTACTGTGAGAGTGGTAAGGCACTGAAACAGTTTGCCCAAAGAAGTGGTAAATGGGTTGGAACTAGATGATCTTAAGGTCCTTTCTGACCCTAACCATTCTATGATTCTATGATCTACCTTTGGGCAAATATTAACATCAAAGTATGGGTAATATCTCTGAAGTGCTGAGAGACTGTGGATAGGGAACAGGAAGGCAGACAAAGAATAGGTGAACCCCCCCATATTCTCAAAGAAAAGATCTAGTGTTATTGTCATATTGAAATACATTCCAACTTTATTGAATCCAATAGGAAATGTTAAAAATCCTGAAGGAGAAAATGGAGAGTGGAAATTAGAAAAACAATTTTGAAATTTGAAGCACAAATATGCTAACAGAAGAAATGCATCATGGGACACTCAATTAAAGAATTAGGATAATTTGGTGAAGATTTGTTTACCCCTGTGAATTAATGCAATGAAATACATTCCTGACCAATACTCCCTGATAATAGCCATATGCAGATAAATTATAACACTGATTAAGAATAAGAATATTGAAAAGAAACTATTTATACAAGGGCACAATCTATCTTTTTAAGGGATTATCAACAACTGAAGCATAAAAAAAAAAAAGAAGAGGCTGAAATCCTCTAATAAATAGTAATATATGAAAATTAAATGCATCAAAAGAAATCATACAAGCATAAGGGCTGGACATATGAGATGGCTAAAGCAGTACCCATAAACTCTCATGAAAATATTTTTATTGTAAAGAAAAGAAAGGTACAGTATTTGACTGGAAATATATAAGAGGAGAAAGACTAAAGAAAGTGATTTTAACTGCACCTCTGCAATATATTTATAACCATAGTTCCTAAGTAGAATTGACGTTAGAAATATTTATCACCAATTTGCATGTGAAAATGCTTAGTAAAATCTGAGAAGATAATGAAGAACTTTTTGTGGAATTTAATAAACTTTCTGACATGGTGAGTACAATGGTACATAAAGTTGCCTGCTGAAAATGGCAAGGCCATTCATAAACTGTGCTAGAACAAAACTCTGTGGAAAAACCAAAGCAGTGTCTGAGCAAAATCTGCTTTTTATAGTCTAATAATTAGCTGATGGGTTTTTTTTTTGTTTGTTTGCCTGTTTGTTTTTTGTTTGCTTTGTGGGGTTTTTTTGTTTGGCTTTTTTTTTTTCAGTTTGGTGAGGGGGAGTTTGTTGGGGTTTTATTTGTTTTGTTTTGGTTTCTTTTGGGGTTTGTTTTGTTTTGTTTTTTGTTTTTTGTTTTTTTTTTAATGAAGATATTACTGAGCAATTATTCCAGGGAAAAAAAATCCATTGCCTAGAAATGGAACGGAGATTAAAAAAAGGCCACATTGAGTTAGTAGGAATGTCAACGACTACAGCTTTAGGAGTTTTTATTTCTACCCTATTCTGAAAATATATGGTGCTGAATACTGTTTAGTAAAGGAGGCCTAACCAGACAAACCATTGGTCTGAATCACAGGGAGTATCCATTCTTTTATTTATATGGTAGTCGTTGCCCCAGTGCTCTGCCTCCCTAATTATTATTCATTATCTCCTGTTCATTTCTTCATTGTCAGACTATTAATTTGTGAAAGGGAATATAATCAATGAATACATTTAAAAAATATGATTACGTGACTCATCTTTTTATTAGTGCTCTTGACATTCCTAATTATTGCAGCTGATATATTAATTCATGGAATAAGCCAAAACCAAATACAAGCACTTCCTTCTACCAGTTTTACAGGATAGTTGCAGTATGCATCTGTGAGGCCATATGGATTTTCTTTTTTCATTAGTTATATGCTATGAATTCAAAAACTTGTAAATGTGTCTGAAAAATGTTTATATAATATACACAGATAAATCAGTGGGTTTCATACAAGACATAGCTAATCACTGCAAAACTGCACAATATATGAAAATGGCACTCACTACAGGTAGATGACTTACGCTGAAAACAAAACTATGAAATACTACTGTGAAAAGTGAAGGAAAATATTTTGCTAATTTAATTTCACTTAACAGGTCAGGTTGCTTCCTAGGCAGAAACAGATTGCAGTAATACAGTGAACAAAAGTACTGTTGCTAATCTTGTCACAGCCATTTATCATTTTCAACCATCTGCAAACCATTTAGCCATCTGCCTCTTCAGGTTTATGGATTTAAAAAATGGAAACACAGTAATATAAATATTTAATGAAGTTAAATATCTTGAGGAAAAATATGCATTACATGTAGGATGTCATTGGGTTTAGTTTGATTTTTGTTTGGGTTTTTTTAAGAGTATTTCCAGAAGACATATGGCATAACTCCTGGAAAATTTATGTTAGACCTAACCCTGCTACAGCAGAAGCAGTGCCTCAGGCTTAGCCTAAACTTAGGGTTAGGGTTTGGAATGAGAGGAAAACAGAGCTGCATGAGCTGTAGAGCTGGAAAGGTACCATGAAAGGGAACAACAGGCTGCAAAGAGCCCTGGCCTGTGTGAGGTTCTTCCCTGGGACCATGACTGAGAAGCTTTTTGTGGGCTTTTTTCTGAATAGAAGGTAGGAAATGCTATTGCACAATATAAAATCACGAGCCCATGTCCAAGAGATGCATGCATACACATGTGCAAAGGACGGTAACAGACTACCACAGAAAAGATAGATGGTCTTGAACACGATCTCCTATTGTGGGCAGCTCTTCATTCTGCCAGTCACTACCCTTCCCCCGATGATGCTGGCTCATTGGCTGGAGTGGCTGGAAGTCCTGTTTGCTGCTCTTCAGGTGCTCTCTTGCTGTGATCTCCCACTAGGTTCTGGGCATTTCCTATTGGCAGCATTATCAAACTGGTAGGAGTGAGATGGATTGAGGTTCCTCTCCCCCAGAAATTTATGTTTAAAGTCATCTTGATGAGCTTGGCAAGCCTGTGACTTAAGACATTCTTCCCTTTCTTTGAGAGGCAGACCTCATCAGCCCCCAGCAGACCAGGTTTCTCAAAGTGAGTCCCATGCTCCACATAGTCGAACCCCTGCCTGTGACACCAGTCCTAGAATCATTTGTTGATTCACCAGATTCTACTGGTCCTTTACATCCCTTGCCTTTGACCAGGAGGACTGATGAGAAAACTACCTGCGCTCCAGAGTCCTTGACTGCCACTCCCAGGGCTCTGTAATGCTTCTTGATAATCTGTGCAAACTATTAGTATCTCAACCACACAACAGGAAGTCTGTATTAAAATATAATCTTATAATTTTTTTTCATGTTGACAAATACAGGGTATACTGATTTGCAATACTCATGGCAAGTTCTGTTTTCTCATTTCTTTTTCTTTCGTAAGGTTGAAATGATGCTGTACTTACTTTCTTAAAGATCTTCATAGATACTAACATAATATGTTTGTGGAATTTTGCAGTGATATATTCTCATTACAAAAATATATTATTGCATTTATGTTCAGACCTTTGTGTACTGTCTGCATCTTAGACAATATTGGCTCAGCGTGAGGATCTGAAGGCTTTTATTGCTTATCTTCATGGACAGTCTTTTAACTTTTCCTTCTGTAATTAGAAATTTACAGGAGTTCTCTAAAATGAAACAAAGCAGTAAATCAAAGACCATTATAATATTCTTAATGGAAACTTTTAACATTTTGCGTGTATCAACAACTCAATTTATCTTATTACTTTTAGGGGCAAGGTCACCTCTTCCTCACAGCAGTATAGATTCCCACTGAAATAACTGAAGTCAAGACAATTATACCTATTTTAATCAAGAGGTATTTATAATCAGAATTAGGTTCTCCTGCATATAAAATAAAATTAAATAATGGAAAGAAATTTTGGCATCATGTAGGAAAAGAGTGACACCCTAAGAAATTTATCAAAAAATTATCAGAAATTTATCAGGACCTGTGGACGTTTGAATGACAAAATCTAGCACAGGGTGCAAAATCTTGGTTCTACAAATACAGCAAAGAAAATTTCATCAAAACATAATCGGGACTATACATATATATAAATAAATGAAAAGAATTTTCAGAAGGTTTTGAACTCAGCTGCATCACAATTCTTGTGGTTGCTATAATTGAATATAATCTATACAGTCTTTATGTTAATTTCTCATTAACTGTCTCCGAAAGTGGATGAGAATCTTGTGCTTAAGAAAGCTCTATTTCACTTTACCTGTGTAACAGTGTAAGTATGTTCCTATTTCTTAGAAAAATAAGTGGGCATTTAGCTTTCATTGTAATAATTGGATACAATTTACCTAAATGTTTTTTGAGGTTGACATCCAAGGTTGTTTTTTTTTTGTTGGCCTTCTCATTTCACTTATTTAGATCATCACTTTATAATTAGCTATTTTGTTAAATGGTAAATTCTTTTAGAAGTTGTTTGCTTTATTTTGTTGCTAATGTAATGTCCAGCTTACAAATGTGTCTTCAAGTTAAGTCTTTAGTAAGTAATAGAGCTATTATTAGTTGATTCATTTATTATATGTAAGTAGGGATTAGTAAGTTTCTAAGACCATTGCACATCATTATACAAAGTGTGACAAGGATAATTACTGGCCTTTTTGCCATGAGTTAAATTATTTCCTTTTAGTTTTGTTTTTTTAAAACCCTCAAGGTGTGTTTTCTAATAAAATATGCACTAATTAATATACCTAAAAGAAGCATATTGATGCTTTCGAAAAAAGGCAGAATCATAGAATCATAAGATCATGGAATGGTTTGGGAGGGAAGGGTTCTTAAATATCATCTAGCTCCTAGCATCCAGCCTGGCCTTGAACACTTCCAGGGATGGGGCAGCCACACCTTCTGGGGGAAGTCTGTTCCAGTGCCTCTCCACCCTCACAGTTAAAAATTTCTTCCTTATACCTAAATCTACCTTCTTTCAGTTTAAAGCCATTCCCCCCTTCCCCCTTGTCTGTCACTACATGCCCTTGTAAAAAGTCTCTTGTTTAGCAATGTGACACTTTGAAAAACTTTTCTGATGTACAGTTTTGATGCCTTTAGTCATACAGATCAATTTATTCACTGAAGAGCTCATACTGAAAGTATTTATAGAGAACAATACTATCTAAATGAGTGTATGCCTTTGTCATATGTTGAAGGTTTTGTGAGCTTAGCGGCTTTTGCACTCATTAAGTCTTTTCTTTAAACAAGACAGTGGCTTTGAGGACATCACAAAATAATTTTTTCTTTTCAGTCTTAAGTCACCAGGAAGCTGCATGCTACTGCTTACTGTTTCCTACGAGGATTCCAACTCACTACTGTGCATAATAAGACTTTTCACTCTCTAGAGAAGATCTAAGGGTTTTTTTTATACAAGCCAGTTCTTCTCAGACTATTTAAAAGCTCACTTTGTTCTATTGGTAGATTTGTAATAAGATTCATATCACTGTATTAGCAACTTGTCCACAACATTTAGTACCAAAACAATCTGTGTGACATCTGCTGCCTTTACTGGATATTTAATATATTTTTTTAATTAACAAATTATAGAATCATAGAATAGTTAGGGTCAGAAAGGACCTTAAGATCATCTAGTTCTAACCCCCCTGCCATGGGCAGGGACACCTCACGCTAAACCATGTCACCCAAGGCTCTGTCCAACCTGACCTTGAACACCGCCAGGGATTGAGCATTCACAACTTCCCTGGGCAACCCATTCCAGTGCCTCACCATGCTCACAGTAAATAATTTCTTCCTTATATCCAGTCTAAACTTCCCCTGTTTAAGTTTTAATCCATTAGCCTTTGTCATATCACTACAGTCCCTAATGAAGAGTCCCTCCCCAGCATCCCTTCAGATACTAATGGTCCTTCACATACTAATTGGTCCTTAATTGTCTACTTTTCCAGATTTTTTCTGTAAAAGGCAGAATCCTGTGCATAAATCCTAAAAATGGCAGGGAGATCATTAATTCTGCCTAATATTAAGAGATTCTGTAGGAAGAAAGATGAGGGAATTTACATCAAATTATTATCTACATTGCATAACATAAAATTGTTACTTCAGATTATTAACAGCTGGGGTCCCTATTCTTCCTAGTTCACTGATAAAGAGTAGAACAGAAATTAGCTCAAAACCCCATGTATTTTAGACTGATAATTGGTTTCATAGGTTGCTTAAGTAAGGCCAAGACAAAAGAACAGGTATACTTTGACTTGTAGTTTGTATAATCATTTCACTACTTAGCAATCGCAAGCAAAAGAAATGCAGAATGCACGCTTCCAGAATTCTGCATATCAGATCTGCCTTTGCTGCACATATACAGGGCCTTTCCAAGAAAACCTTTGTCACCATGCCATCTGCACAATGGGCCATGGAATTTGACTGCAAGGACTGATAGGTGTGTTCCACCCACACTGCAAGTAAGGTATGTGTGAGCTTTCCCCACTGAGGGATATCAGGGATTCATGGTTTCCACCTGCTGACTCTTCAGCTGTTCTTCAGTGGTGAGATCTGCCAAAAGGTACATTTAGCATGGAGTACAATGAGCACTCAAAAAGCCATATAAACCCAGCTTGTATGTTTCGTTTCGTATAGGCTGCTAGTCAAAGAGCAATTAATGAAATTAGTCAGCTTTTGGTCAGGAGCACAAGGAACTGAACTGCAAGAAAATCCAAACAACTAACAGGAAAAAGCAACATCTCTAGGCAATAATATGTGCTTTTTCACTCTTGTAGACCTGTAAATGATTACCTTGTGATACAACTACATATATTTTGTTTCTAATATTATTTGGTGTAATTACTTCTGGTAAAATTCATACAGTTTATAAATATTTCCCCAACACTCTTTCCTAATTTATGTGCTCAAAGATGTGATAAAATAAAAACTTAGAAAAAAAGAAAATCCAAAAACCCAAACAACTTTTATTAAACTCTTTAATAAAAGTTGCTTTATTACTCTTATGACAGGTTTGTGTTCCTTATGACAACAGCAAGTAAATCTGTGTTCAGCCTTCACTGGCATAAAAGATGGACAGTGCTGTGTTGCCCTACATATAACGAATGCCAAAGTAAAATCAGAAAAGAACATCTTTAACTATTTGATTTTCCTATATCAGATTAGCCCTAATGCTTGCTGTCTTAGAGAACTTGGAAGTTTTTATGAACTACTCACAATGACTCACATTCTGGACATTTAAAACCTCCTTCACCTAGACATTATAGCTGGTACAGAATGAATAATGTTATGTAAACAGAAAATTAATCCAATTTTCATTACTTTTGGAGGCAAACCCTCCTTTTTAAGGATTTCAGGTTCATCAAACATAATTGACACATTTTTCATGTCTGTTGACACTAGAAAAATAAGCCTTAATAACAACTTAAAAGCTTAAAGAATCAGGAAAAAAACATCTCTTCACCCATCTCTTCACCACAATCCGTGTACAAGACTCACTAGAGGTGGGTTTTTCCTGCTTTTTTACTGTAAAGCAGGATTTATTCATATATTGGTCTAATAGATTACAGATTAGTGATAGAAATGCATTATCTTATCTGAATAGTTCATCTCATTTTGGACATTTGAGGAAGAACTTAAAAAAAAAAAAAGATAGAAACCCTTGCTAGTGAATTTGGATCCCTACTCTGCCATATTTGTTTAATAACTTTGTTGCTTGTCTAAGAATTTGTTTAATGAACTCTAAAGGATTTTAAGTTCCTTTTTTTCCTAAAAGTAAATGCACTTAATTATTTCTTAAAACATTCCATATATAGTGCGTGGAAACCTCTCTCTCTAGGACTATGCCTAATTCATGTTCTTGTTTTCATGTAATATTGTAAAGCTTTCACATGCTACCAATTCAAAAGCAGGATAAAAACCTGGGTGATGAGAATAGACACAGTTACACTATAGTCACAGTTGTAAAATGGTAGGGAAAAAAATGTCAGTAGACCATGGTTTATGTGTGGGTGTTTTTTTGTTTTGGTTTTCTTTTCTACCTGTGCTGTTTCTGTAGTGTTTCTCTCTTGCCTACTTCTGCATAGATTCTTCTAAAGCTTAAATGTTCCATGCCTTAAACAAACAGACAAGTATGCTGCCTAGATGGCATAAGAGTGAAGGTTATTATTTTACCAGGCTGAAAAAATTGTTCACATTGGTTTTTATTTCCAAGTATATTTACTTGTGACAGCTTGGAATAACAAGGTGGGAAAGCAGGAGGAATGAAGTGCTGCTGAAGCTCAGACATAAGAGTATGAGGAAGAGGAGAGCAGGAGGTTGCCCAAAGGAGGCTGTGACCCTATGGGAAGCCTCTGCTGGAGCAGGCTTCTGGCAGGACCTGTGGCCCCCTGGCCCTGCAGCCCCGTGGCCCCGCAGCCCCGTGGCACCGTGGAGAGAGGAGCTCTGCTGGACCAGGTTTGTGGCAGGAGCTGTGACCCCATGGGGAACTCACACTGGAGCAGCCTGTTCCTGAGGGGCTGCACCCATGGAGTACTCACACTGGAGCAGCCTGTTCCTGAAGGGCTGCACCCATGGAAGGGACCCACGCTGCAGCAGTTTATGAAGAACTGCAGCCCATGGGAAGGACTCCATGCTAGAACAGGGGATTGCCTTTTATAATAAAATTTGCCATATTTGTAGATGAAGGGACAGCAGTAATGTCATTCGACTAAACTTCAAGTCTTTGACAGTCTCCAAAAATATTTCTGTGTCTAAGTTAGGACATTATGGTCTGAATGGTTGGATAAAAAATTGTTTGGGAGATAAGGATCAAAGGGTAGGTTTACCCTAACCAAGAGCGTGGTAGTGTTCCTCAGGGGCCCATTCAGGAATGTGTCCTGTTTAATATCCATATGAATGACTTAGAGGAGATGACAGAGGTAGTCAGAAAATTTGCAAATGAGAAAGTGTGAGTAAGGGAATGGCCAATACTGGTGAGGGCACCACTGCCATCCAAAATGATCCATACAGGATTACAGGAACATTATGAAGTCCATCGTGAACAAACAGGAGATCTTGCACTCGACAAAGACATTCTACTGGTTGCAATTTGATAGAGGGACCTGGGTTTATTTAACCTGGAGAAAAGATGACTTTGCTTTGAGGACTTAATGCAACTCTTCTCATACCTGTGAGGATGGTCTCAAAAAGACAAAGCCAAAATCTCTGCAGCAGTACATGACAGGAAGGCAAGAAACAACACATAAAATTCATAAAGGGGGGCTCCAATTTAACACGGAGATAAACATTTTCCCCAGGATGCCAGTCAGACAGTGAAAGAGACTGCCAAGGAAGGTTGTACAGTTTCCATTCCTGAAGGTTTTTAAGATCCAATTGGATGAAGCCCTAAGCAACCTGGCTGACCTCACAGCTGACCCTGCTTTGAGCAAGAGGCTGCAACAGAGAGCTCCTGTCCAGTCTGAATTACTCTATGATCACATAATCCTATAATTCTGTGAGAACAAACTCTGCTTGAAACTTTTTCCTACCCTGTTGCCATATTCCTGGCTATCATAACTGTAGTTTTCTGTTATTGCAGATCAGTCCACAAGAATCTGAGCTTGAAGTTGAAAAAATGGACTAGAAAGAAATACTGAGAGTTTTACATGTATATATATATATAGATACTAGATACATATTCTGCTTCTGAGGACTTATAATTTTGTTTCTATGTCTGAGTTATATAGCCTTATCTCCTCGAGAACATTTTCACAAACCCCACAGAATATGTTGCTCTATCAAAACAGAAATATTTCATAAACACAGTTTAAATGTTAGCACAATACTGCCAGAAATTCTTAGCTGCATATAGTACTTAGATAGTCTCAGCTACCAGAATCAAGAAGTCAAGGGCTGGAGGTATCTGTGGACTGCAAGTGTTTTCAGAAGAGTAGCATGCAGAATGTGATTCTGGCTGGACATATCTTTCCTTGTAAACAGTAAACAAGAATCTGAACTTTCAAAACCCTCCACAGAATGGAATTAATTAACTGTTTTCTTAGTGATTTTCATAGACTTTTCTATGACTAAGAATCATAACTGACAACCTGTTCTCCTGTGAGATCCATATTACAGTGATATTACATATCACTTATAAATGCTATATGGACTTCCCAGGTTCTTGCATCTTTTCATGTTATACAACAGCATAGAATTATAGAATCATTTAGGTTGGAAAAGATCCTGAAGATTATCAACAGTAGACGTATTATTTTTTTATTCTTTAAATATCTCAGCTAGGGAAGAATGTGGTTGATGTTAATGTCTTTTTATAATTTTTGTTTCAGTTTTTCACCTTTTGTGCTTGCTAAAAAAGCAGCAGTTAAAACCAATGTAAAGAGGCTTTGTCATTTGTCCTGGGCTCAGCAGTAGCAGTAATTTTTCTCAGTCTTAGTAGCTGGTGCAGTGCTGTGTTTTTGACTTGCAGCTTGGGAACAACACTGATAACACTGATATTTTTAGTTTTTGCTAAGTAATGTTTACTCTGACCAAGGACTTTCTGAGTCTCATGCTCTGCCAGGGAGGAGGGGAAGCCACGAGGAAGCAGAGACAGGACACCTGACCCAAACTAGCCAAAGAGGTATTCCATACCACAGCATGTTATGCCCAGTATATAGACTGGCGGGGTTACCCAGAAGGGCTAGATCGCTGCTTGGGTCAGGCTGGGTATTGGTTGGCAGGTGGTGAGCAGTTGTATTCTCTTCCCTTGTTATTTCCCTTATTATCGGTGGTAGCAGAGGTGATTTTGTGTTATACCTTAGTTACTGGACTGTTCTTATCTCAATCCATGGGACTTAACATTCTTTTGATTCTCTTCCCCATCTCTCCGGGAGCTGGGGGGAGGAAGAGTTGCGGGGGGGAGTGAGCGAGCGGCTGCGTGGTTCTGAGTTTACTGGCTGGG
>JANHGB010069044.1:0-26763 GCA_026283785.1 Coracopsis vasa
TGACATGGTTTAGTGTGAGGTGTCCCTGCCCATGGCAGGGGGGTTGGAACTAGATGATCTTAAGGTCCTTTCCAACCGTAATTATTCTATGATTCTATGATTCTATGTTGCTGGATCAGCAAGGGAGAGCACACTAATATCTTGAATATTAGAACTGGTTCCAGGAATGCTGGTAATTGTTTCAATATTAAAACTTGATGAGATAAGCCATATTTTTAATGACAAAATGGATGTGTTACTTTTAACTGAATGTCATATTATTTATCTTCTGCAGAGGTCTAAATCCATAGACGTGTTTGTTTCTGTGTTTGATTTTAGCACTAAAGGCAAGGTAAATCCTCACAGGTTATAACAAAACCGAAGACCTATCAGAACTCTCAGACACGAACTGTTTGAATCCCAAGACTAGATTTTCAGAGAAGATCCCAGGACAGGGAATTCCTGGTCTTGGTAAGTATACTTAAACTCTACTCGGCAAATAGAACTTGAGAAATACTTATCTTTCTTGGAAGAACTTCAGACTTTTGTCTCTAGCCTGTTTGTACCATTAGGGTTAGAATTTGGCGTACGGGGTCCTGATGGAAGAAGAAAAAAGATTTTTCACTCATGTTGATTTTATGGACTATGTTTCTATAAATTTCCATCATAAAAGTATTTTTTTTCTAGAAGCTGATTTAAGAATTGACAATGCAGTTTCTTCTTTTCCTTCTTCTTCTTTGGTTCACAATGACAGAAGTGCTGCTAAACATTTACTAAGATGAAGCTGACCTGAACTGGACCTCTTGAGATTGGACAGGGAAAGGCTTGGTTAAGCTCAACTGTAGGTGAGAAATTAACTCCTGGATAATTCTAGAAGAGGTCCCAAAAAGTCTGGTCAGGAAGTCTCAACACAGCAGCTCTGCAGCCCTCTTCCATTTGACTCCAGCATTCTGTAGTACTCCTTTGTCATGTAAATTCATTTTGCCTAAAGCTTTCCAGCCTCTGTTTAGTTTTAGAGCAGATAGGTCAGCCAGGAAGGGCTGGTCGTCACATTTTCAGGAGCCTAGAGCATGCATGAATACTCCATGCTGTTGGCTCTTTATTACTTGGGATGGAAAATATCCCCATCACTTACAGAGGCAAAGAGTAAGTGCTATTTTGACAGTCCTAACCTCAGATGAACAGTTCTGATTTGCGGTGTTACTGTACAAGATCCAAATCATTTTGTGTGAGAAACACTTCCTCAAACCCTTTCAAGACTTCAAAACACTTTAAAAATGCAGGAACAGACAGAGTTTCGTACAGTCACTGTGGTAAGCCTGAAACCAGACATTTGTAATACTATGGACTGGGTGGAATACCATGCAGTTAACAAAAGTCTTGTTGTAGGGTAGGTGTTTGTGTTGTGCTTTTAGTTTATTTTTATTTTTATGTATTGTTCTATTCCTTTCTAAAGGGCTTCTGGGATGAAAATCCTGGTGTACTGTGAAAAAGCCGTGAATTAGAACTTTCCACCCTGATATCAGCACAGTGACAATACATACTTGGTTACTGACTCTTTGATATTGAATCAGCAGTTCCCTCACCGGCCATGTTCTGCATTTGATTTGAATTGTGTAAACCTATTCTTTTCTCACCTTTTTTGGACCCAGCAGCGGAGCCACACAAGGACTTGATCTTGAATACCTTGAAGAGAAAATAGACTTCAAACTATGTTCTAAAGTGCTAAACGTGCGGGTTCTTATCTTATAGCTGTAGGATTAAAGATGTAGAAGGTCTGAGCAGTGGTTGCAGCTCCAGCTTCTGTAAACAACAGGGAAGAATTGTATTTCATTCATGTTGTGGTAGTGAGGGTAGGTTCTTACGTCAGCGCTGTGGATTTAGAACACGAACTGCGTAAAACTGCAGTTGCTCATCATAATACCATACCAATAAGAAATAGAAAGTGTGCTGATAGTAACTGGTGAACTGTACTATTTATTTAGTTCTGGTGTAGATGGAAGGTTATTAATACATTAAGAAAACTTTGAAGTGGGATTTGCACTGTTATGTGCTCAAAGATCATATTGCAGAGGAGTTTGCTTTTCTGGGTGTGGATGGGATGGAGCCGTGGGGTGTGTGGAGCATTCTTCCCCTCTCTGCTTTTCCTTCTTCTTTGCTCAGCATTTATAAGAAAAGATATACCGAGCAGCCATCCCAATTTCTGCTTAGTTTCTTGAATTAATACTGGCTCAGTTAATTTAGCAGGGACCCAGAAGATTTAATCGAGATCTCTTACTATCTTCCATCACAGTAGAAGGTCTGTAAAGATCCTGCAGGGAGCATGGCTCCTATGGTTTTGCTGTTAGTGCCTGCAGGAGGAATTTCAATACGTTTCTCTTTGAAAGCTATTTGGGGAAACTTACTGTTCTTTTAGGGACTGCAGCTGGCATGAAAGCGGTCGGCTGAGCTGATGGAGCCTGCTGTAGCTCTCAAGTCATCACTGGAGGCTGCTTACGGCTTACAGCCTTTTTCTTCCTTGCGCTTCACACACCTGAAGGCCCGGGCCTGGGCTGCTGTGGTTCTGGTTATTTTAAAACACAAAGTTTTAAAGTTAGGTCTTAAGTGTTGCATTTTAAGTTCCTTCATGATCAAACAGAGCAGTTGTCAACAGAGCCAGTCTTCCACACCCAAACTATACAAATGAATACAATCAAGAGCACATATAGCAACATTTGTATCCTCCTCTACTTTGCACCATTAGTACCTCTGCTACATTATTGTACTGAGAAATTATGCATATTTGGCTTCAAGTAGGTTAAACTAAGAGGAAATATTCAAGAAACATCACGATGAAACATGTACATTGTAAAAACATTCTTGCCAAGAAGAGAATCATGTTGTTTCCTACATGCACACTTTGCTGCTTGGTCTGTCTGTAGTAAGCTGTGTGTATAGAGCAAAAGAGGGCAGAAATATTTCCTTGCTGTTACTATCCAATTCAAAAAGAAGTGTTTAGAACATTCCAAGATTTGTACTAGTTGCATGTTTGTGTGTGCAAAGCAAATGAGGGGACTTAAACAGCATTAATACAAGCAAGATGGTGTTATGAAAGCATCTCAACAAGTTGTTGCAGTCATTTGAGAACCAAAAGGTACCTCCACTTTCAACACATTTCTTAACAGAAATCATGTTCAGAGCGTAGATGTAGTAATGACCATTTTGTGCAAGTGAAACATACTGTAAGAGCAATTAAAAAGACATAGGAGTCAGGGATAAGTAATAGGCTGCAGATAATCACCTGCCCCCTTGGAATGAGGCTTCCCTGTGTCGCTTCAAACACTTACCATGTGATTTCCTTGTAAGTTTGAGACATCTTGACTGAATCACCCTTTTTTTGGGCAAGAGCTCTGCATTTCATCAGGAGTTTGCCTCTGAAGCTGTGCTGTTGGACTACCAGTGAAGTTGTTAATCCTGATGTTTACACCTTCTTAAACACACTTCATTAGTAGAAAATAGGAAGTTTAGCTACTACCTATGAAAGACATTGTGGCTGCACTGGATCTGCTAAAGGCTTACAGCAGTGTGTTTACTTGTCTGATATGTTCTGGGAAGATGGAAAACACCCTGACTGCTCCAGGATTGAGTTGTGTCAAGCTATGGAGGATTCCCTGGTTTTTTTTTAACTGCTTTTGCTTGTTTAATGTGTTAACAACTTGACATAGAATACAGATCTTACCTTCTGGGTTTTTTCTATATCATTTCCTTTGCTGGAAGTCGCCTCTTCTGGTGACATTTTAGCTATACTCTGCAAGAACATTTTTTCTAGGTGTTGGGCCATAGTCACAACGTCATCATCAGGCTGCAAAATAAAGTCAGTAATGATCAGAGTAAAGGAGGGGTTGGAGTAACAAAGGGCTACCTTGTAAAATAAAGTCTACAGAATCCTGCTCCAACAGATTGAAACAAGCCAGCAGTACCAGAGAGGTCTGTAAGTCCTTGCCATTCCTGCCCCTCTAAGTCACTTTTATACAAGTTATTTCATTATTTAAATACTTTCTTCCACTGCCCCATTGCGCAGTCCTTCCTGTTTATGTATCCACGTACTTCCCACAGCAAAGGTGAAGGGGGGCAGGTCTGAAACTCCCTTATTCATGCCTATGTTTTAAAGCTGTTGAAGCTTAAAGATGCTAAGACTCAGCCAACAGACATCCAAGTTCAGGGAGATGCTTACACTTCGAGTTAGGTTAAACTTGTTGGGGGAGCATAGCATGGCTCAGGGTTGCCAGCCTTAAACTTGTATAGCAGTTACGGGGTGCTTGCTGCTCGTGAGCTCTGCAGCTAAAACCCAGAGATTTTGCAGGTGGAATCCTTGCAGAAAAGCCTATGTATTAACACATCCGTTAAAGTCATGCTGCTATCTAGGAGAGTGCTCTGCATCCATGATTCAATGTAGAAAGTACAGGGCGATGCAGAAGGAAAACAAAAAGGGCTCAGGAACTTCATTGATAAATGATCTTGCCTCACTTTTCCCCATTTCTCCACAAGTTCCTATTTGCAGAACACAGCCTGTACAATCCAGCCAGCAGCATGAAGAGAACTGGCAGTGTGGGAGCATCCAAAGCTTTCCACACACATCAAAGTGGCACACAAGTGCTCTGGAATCAGTCCTATGGTGGCAGCACTGCCCACCAGAGCTGCACTTGGAATTTACTGACACATTGTGGCCAAACTACTCTTTATGACATGATTTAACATCTTATACATAACAGAAATTAGATCCCTAATTTGTGACTAAGTTTCATAAGACATAGAAGTTGATAGCTAATTTTTCGTATGTAAAAGAGATTGAATCATGTAATTTAGTCATAAATTTGGGATCTAATTTCTGCTGTGTAGAACAGAATGGACAGAATCTGTGGCAGCAGTTTCCCAGTTGTCTGGAACTTCTCATCTGAGACCCCATGGCAGAGCCCCATGACAGTTGTACAGGCAGGTGTGGCCCATAGGAACAGGAAACTACAGTCAAGCCTTGCATCCATTGCAGAGATCTACTTTGTTCCTATTTTGTGGTTCTCAGAACCAATAGGTCCTCTAAGGTATGCCTAAAGCAAGAGTACATGGTAAAATCCATGTATTTAGTCATAAATTGAGGATCTCTCCTCTGATATGTAAAAGACGTTAAATCATTTAATGTAGTCATAATTTGGGGATCTAATTTCTGTCATGTAAAAGACATGTAATTTACTCTTGAATTTTGAATCTGATTTCCGTTATGTAAAAGATGTTAAATCGTGTAATTTAGTCATACATTGGGGATCTAATTTCTGTTACCTAAAAGACGTTAAATCATGTAATTTAGAGCAGTTTGAACAGAATCTGTGGCAGTAATTGTTGTGTGTAACTCTGTAACTCTGCTCATCTGAGACCTTGTGGCAGAGGCCCATGGCAGGTACACCTCTACAGGCAGGTGTCACCTGTAACAACTGGAAACAACGGTCAAACCCTGTATCCAGGGCAGGGAGGTGTGGTGTTCCTGCTTCCTGCTGCGTTTCTTACCTAGCAGATTGGTGCCATGTGTGGAGCAATGTCACCCTCCACTAGCACAGCATCCAGCTGGTGCCCAATCGAGGCACCCTAGCAGAATGAGCTGTGATGGTCCCTGGTTGTTACTGGTTACTGGATACGGCCACAAGGCAACATAGAACCATCGAATGTGTGGGTTGGAGGGACCCTTAAAGGGGAAGTACTTGCAACAGCCCTGCACGGGTAGGGACACCTTCCACTATCTCAGGTTGCTGTGAGCAGCCTTGGGGTGTGAAACCAGCAGAACCAAATCCTCAGCATGAGGAAATTACTCCAGAGCACTTGAGTTCAGTTTCATGTGTGTTGAAATCTTTGGATGCTCCCCACACTGCCAATCTCTTCATGATGCTATGTGGGAAACTGAGGGTGTGAAAGATGCATCTGCAGCCTTACCTGCATAGTGAATTGATTTTGTTAATGCAGTGGTGTTTTACTAGTTCAAGTCCATGAGAAAACAATCTTTTTCTGATTTACTAATGGTTTATTTCAGAATACTTTGGATTTTATACCCTCTTTAATTGTGGCTTTGCAAAAGCTGCATTGACTCTTGCAGCTCTCCAGGAGGGTGTGCATGTTACTAATTACTGTGCCTCAGCTGAGACCTAAGAAGTTTGAGAACTGCTGGAACACATTTGCAAGCTATTATGTGTTCATATCCTCCATGATCTACGCTAACCCAAAGCAGATCTGACTAAAATGAATTTCAGCATTATTATTTACATTAATAAAACCTCTTGACATGCAGAACTTGAGGTGATGATTGAGGAGTTACATCCCCCAGTTATGTTCCTTATCTCTCTGTGAGAGACTACCACCCTTACAGAGGAATTGCATAGGACTTAGACTTCTATGAGCTCTCATCCTGTCCAGTCCCAGATCATTCACAGGGATGACTTGGAGATCCTTAACAAAGCATCTCGCTGTTCCCTGACTGTGTCCTACACTGTTGCAATCTCCTGCCAGTAGATGTCACCTCAGAGCTGTTGAAAGTTTATTCTCTTTGTTTCAAGGTAATTAAAGTTAGTGTGGTTCTCTGGCTTTGGCCTTGACTTTTAACATCAGATTGCTTGTTCAGAACAGGAGAAAGCATTCTATCACTAGTCAGATATTCAACGTGTCTCACACTCAATGTGTGAGCAGTGGGACATTTGCATATTCTTGTGACATTTGTAAAGAGAGAGAATTCACACTGAATAAATGTGTGACTGAAAAAATAAATGACAGTTACAGAATAACAGTTATTCTGTTCGCTATTAAGCTTTAAGGAAAGATATTGCAGGATCAGACTCTGGTCAGCGTACTTCTAGATTAATAAGCCAGGGCAAAGGAACCACAGTGATGCGGTGGGTGGTAGTAATTAGTGGCATCCTCTACGCTGCCAGAAACAGAATTACTGGAGCATTTGAGGGAGCATCAGCCCCAGTGACCTGTGAGACAATGTGAGGAGGGGATGTGCTTGGTCTGTACTGCTCTGTTGGGATTTTTGTTTCTTTCTGCTTGTCTTAGAATTATCGGGCTATTTGTAGCTTGTCTGCGTTGCTAGAACATCATCTGAGAGGCATGTGTGGCACTGTACGTTCTATGGTTCCGTGATTTTCAGAGGTTAGGTGTCTTTTGAACTGGCATCTTGTGGGTGGCAAACCTGCTCTCACTTGGTCCTGTAAAGAAAGAAAACAGATACATCTGTTCCAAGGGAACATTATCTCTTGTTTTTGCGGACTGTGGCCTAGCTCCATGTGTAGTTGTGAATGCGAGTAGATTAAATTCAGAAAAGTTAAGTTGCAGGGTTCCAGTGTCTTCAGGAGATCAGCTGCCTGTATTCTTTAAAACAGGAGTCTATTCACATTGCTGTTTCCCAAGTGTCTTAACTGGGGTTTTGGGGAGGGAGAGTGGCTTCCCAACTGCTGTCATTGCTCAACAAATGGTACTTCTTTAATGTCAGAGGGCCAGGCACAGTAGAACTGGCTGTAAACGTCTGCCAATATAAGAGGGTAATTTTGTTGAACTGAGTGAAGGTTGATGGTGGTGTCAAAAATCCATTTGGATACCAGCGTGGTCAGGGCCATCAGTTAGACTGAGCTGAGAACCCTGCACTTGTAGACCCAGAGGTATTTTTATATGAGGTGTTTCCAGGAGTCTACCTGTTTAGGGAGTTGATATGGGCAATCAGAGAGAATGCTTTCATTCCTGGGTCTGGATCAAGGCAGGTGGGGAATTAAGAGGCAACCTGCATACCTAAATTCAAGTGACATAGAACGTGTGTTTCTGAGGGGAGCTACAATGGTTTGAACAGTTTTAATCAATTTGTACTTAGATTTTACTATACAACCATCTGCTAATTTGTGGCATTATACAAGCTTTATGGCATTATAGGTTTAGTGAGATTTCCAAAAGTGGTAACTGACCATATATTTTACAGTCTTAATATGGCTTTGGTTTTTAGGCAATTATGACATTTTGCGACTGTTTTAAAGCTTAGTAACCTGTTCCTTGGCTCTTCTGCATATGCAGAACCCATGTAGCAGTGTGTTGTAAAAGCAAACCAAATCATTAACTACTGAATTAAAGGCAAACCGTTTTAAACCTACTAGCTGCTTGTTCATACACAGAGAAAATACCTCACATGCAATGTGAAGTGATCTGTATGTTTATGTGCTCAAAACATCTCAAATAGTTATAATGAAATTATGTGAGTCACAAGGAAGATTTCTGAAGCTCAGACTCATTGGTAATGGCGATCTAAAGAACTCTTCCAATTCTTAGGCATTCCCAGACTTAGCAGCTCCTGTAGCTGCTGTATGAAGTGGCTTGAAGCTGAGCATATGGATGCTGATGCTTCAGAGCAGTGACTCTATGAAGAGAAGCTGCTATGCAGCTGCAATATGCAAGTTCTTGGCTGCAAACTGGTGAATGATTTCATGAGCACGAGGTCCTGCTCCTAAGCCTCTGTCCTTCTGCAGGGAACCTGCTCTGCTGTTTCCGCCTGTGCATTTGTGCATCCGCTTCTGTGGAAAACTCATCCAAGGCCTGCTTGACTTTCTTCCACTGCTAACCCCTCCTCCCTCCGTGCATGTCAGCAGCAACTCTTGCTATTAGTGTCTACATGCACATTATGTTAAGAACAGTTTGATCATGTTAGAAATTGACCTGGGAGAGCCTCTATTGCCGGTGCTGGTTCTAACTTTGTTTTAGGCCAGAGAAGTCCTGGAGAGTGCAACAGTTGCTAAAATACCATAATGGAAAAAAAGAAGTAATATTTGAGGCCAGTGGGAATATTCCACCTCTCTGTGCCAAGGAGCCTGTGAAGGGAGTGCTGTATCAGCAAATGGAGAGGCTTAGTAAGTGGCCACTGCAGTCCTCAGGCATCTGCCCTGTCCAGGAATCTGATGGACTGTTACTGCTCTTGCTCTAATAAATAATGCTGGCCAGAACTATTTACTAGGGAGGACAAATGATAATGGAGTGTTACACTGGGATGCAGATGCTTGCTATTGGAAGAATGTTTTTTCCCCCTTCATCCTCTACTTCAGCTCTGTTGTGCAAATAAACGAGGAAGCATAAGCAGTGTGGACCTACAGCTTTATAGAGCTCTGCTCCTGCAACAGTGACAGTCCTTCATTAGTCACAAATGTTTATCACCTTATCAGGATGGCTGTATGTGACTTCTCTGTGGGGTGAGGTGTTGCGTTAACTACAGTCCACAGTGAGAGAATGAGGAACCTCACACAGGAGGAGACGAGAGGTCCTTGCCGAGTCCCACTCTTGCAGCTTGGACTGTCCTTGGCCACCACCTGAAACTGAGCAATTGATAGAGGGGCAGCTCTGAAGGTGGCAAAGAAGGGCAGCTCTGTAGGTGGCAAAGAAGGGCAGACTACTCGGGTTGAGATCGCAGCCTGTGTGCTTATAACTCTGACCCAGCCCTGGGACATGCAGGGGTGCTGCTGGAGGTGAGAGATGTGGGGGTAAATTATGGACTCTAGTACTCATGGAGAGTGAATACTGAGCAGAGAGAAGGGAAGAGGGGTTTGGTACAGCCTTTTTTTTAGATGATGGAAAAGAAGCTGCAGGCAAGTTGTAGCTGGGAAAACTGTCTATTTCTTTGAGGTAGATGGCTGTCTGGAGTCTCTGTTTTAGCATAAACAAGGGTCATACAGTTTGTGCAAGACTGCAAAAGCAAAGCATATTTATTTTGGTTTATTATCATCTAGTTTTCTGAATTTCTAAACTCCTGTTTCAACCTATGTAGAATTCCTATTTCCTTTTTACAAGACACTGCATTTTGTGTTATGCTTTTGGCTGTATTGCATGTGCAAGGGTTACAAAAAAGTCACTATATGTGCATTACTGCTGTACCTTCATATTTATCTACATGCCAAGATTAATCCAAGATGCAGTAATGTTTTGCCTTAGAGCAATTGTAGCAATGAACCTTAACCCTGATCTTAAGAGACTTCCTCTCTGTTCCTGTGACAGTTTGTTTATTCTTCACTTCAGGGCCTCTTTTGAGCTAAAAGAGCCATTAAAGGCAAATTGTTCTGGACAGCTTTTCTGCCTTTGAGTAACAAAAACTATGCAACTTATTTTCATGTTTCCTATACCTTTTCCAGGTGATTCCTGCAAACATAAATCCACTGTTGTATCCATCCAATGCTGGAATATTCTAAATGCAGGAAATGATGCGACTCATTAACAGTGTGACCTTTCAGCACTCTCTCAGTAAAACTTGTTGCCTGCAGGAGGCAAATCCCACTGTACCTTGTGTACTTTTCTCTGTGAATACAAGGTGTACAATGTCTGTGCTGAAGGAAGATATTTCATCCAGGTACTTTGTATATTTTAGTTATTTGTGCAGGTTTTTGTGGTATGTGAGTGGCAGATAAAATTACAGCCGTATTAGAATCACAGAACCACCTAGGCTGGAAAAGACTGTTAAGAGCATCGAGCCCAAGCGTTACCCCAGGACTGTCAAGCCCATCAATAAATCATGTTATAAGGACAAACTGATCTCCCCTCATGGCTGCCCCTCATGATCTCCAGTCACAGCCACCCCTCATCTGCCCCTTCATAGTGGCCCACAGTATATGGCTGCTGGCCCTACCCCTCATGGCCACCCCTCACAGCCCGTGACCACTCCTCACAGCCCCTGGCTGCCCCTGATCTCACCTCATTATCTCCCCTCACAACCACCCCAGCACTCCCCTCATGATCTTCCCTCTCCTCTCATGGCTGCCCCTTTGCCCCTTCACAACTTCCCCTCATGGCTGCTCCTTCTGTCCCCTCATGATGTCCCCTCATCGCTCATGGCTGCCCCTGCTCTCATCTCAAGATCTCCTCTCACCTCTCATGGCCACCCTTGCTCTCCCCTCATGATCTCCCCTCACCTCTCATGGCTGCCCCTCCTGTCCCTTCACAACTTCCCCTCATGGCCTCCCCTGCCCTCCTCTCATGATCTCCCTTCACAACCGCTCCACCCACTCCCCTCATGGCTGCCCTGCTCTCCCCTCATGACAAGCATGAATTCCTGCTTCTTGTATGGAATAACCCTATGGAAATACATTCTAAAAGAATGTTCCGTCTTGAGGGTTTAGTCCTAAAGTAGATTTGAACTGCTGTAATTCAGTGGAAGGTGTAAGTGCTCTGTATTTATTCAGGTATTTGATTAATCCAATCAATCAACTTAAAAATTATTAAAAAGTATACAAAAGAATAAGTAATATCAAAAAGTGACTGAGAACATATCCCTATATTGAGCAGGAAATATTCTTTATTTTACTTCATTATAAACAAACAACATTATATGTGAAAGGGTAAAAGAACAGAAATGAAAAAGGACTCTTTGCGTGCAGTACAGTGGAGATATCAAGGGAAAAAAAGGAACCCACTTCAGCTGCTGTTAAAGGTCATAAGAGCTGGATCAAACCTAGGATTTGTACAGCTCTCATGAGGCACCATAGCTCTTGACTTCACTCATCAAGAATTAAACCTGAGTAATTATGAACTGTATCTTTCTATTCACTAAAGAAGAAACAACTCCTGGGTAGATTTAACGTGGTAAAACTTGCTTTATTATACCAAATATCTTACATTAGTTTAAGTCCTGCTATACTTATAGGAGTATATAATGTATTATAGTATACATAATATTCTCTTATAGGAGAACTACTGAAACAGAGGCAAAGGTCAATTTAGGAATATACAACTATATTTTAGAATTATATCTTTAAAAAAAATCAGAGATAAAAGTATCGATCTTGATCAAGCTAAAATCTCAGGCTGACAGTGCAGGTAGGTTTATAGTAGAATAATAAATCATTTACTGCTCTTTGTAAAAACACATTTTGTTGAATTACAGTTGCAGCAGAATTTGCAAATTGCTGGAAAGGAGATAGAATCATTTTTTAATGTTTGCATTTTTCTTTGTTGCTGCCACGGAGCAGAGGCAGCAGTTACAGCTGTAGCATGGCAAGTACTCTTCCTTTCTGTAACCCTAACATAACTGAGACGTTGCACTGCTTAGAATGAAGAACAAATGCTATACATGTATAAATCCATATGTATAATACTTATGCAATTACTGATTTTTAATAGAAGTATTTGTATTGTTAACCGTAATTGAGAGTTCTATTTTGTCCCCTCTATTTCTATTTATTAGAAATGATGATCTAGGAAAACATGAACAAGTAAAAATCTGATCTAGCATTTCATATTGCATCTCAGTAATTTTCAAGTGTCATTGTAACCTCTACAGTAATGATTGTGAACGAATTTATAGGCAGTTGAATAGATAGAGGAGCTGAAGTGGAGTCTTACAGGATACTTGAGCTATTTTGTGAGCACGCTGTACTACATGCATTAATGATAGATTCTGAGAAGTGTTACGTGTTGATGGATGCGATGAACAGAGCTGGCAATAAGCTTCATTACAGCTGCAGCAGTTTGTAAATATGAAGGTTATGACAGCTTAGAGAAGCTGGAACTGAGGAATTCTTGCAGAATAAGTGCCTGCTCATGGGCTGTGCTACCAGGAAAAATGAAACACTGAGACAAATCTCAGACTGGTGTTTCTGTGCAAAATCTGCTGCTTTCTGGCATTATTGCCCTCTAGTGAGGGTCTGAGCACCTCAGCAGATTTTGCCACATGAAGAAATCTTGTCTTGTCTGTATGATTTTACACAGAATATGGAAGTTTCTCAGGTGGTGCTCAGTCAACTGCAGTTTTCAGCAGAATTATGTAGGAACATAAATAATTCTAATAGTTCATGAAATATGAGTAAAGGCCTATTCAATACTTTCTCTTTTTTTGTGGCTCATCGGAAACCTAAATTGAATGATGTTGCTGAAGCTCTTTTGAAGAGATACTCTGTAAAATTTTGGCCATGCAACATACTTTTCCATTACTTTGAAATAGTTTTCAATTCTTTCGTTGTTCCCTTATGATTAAAAATGTTGCCACGTGCCAGTCCTCAAGTTGGGCAAAGTTTCCAAAAAGAGCTGTTGGACTTGTCCTAAAGTGCTTTAACCCTGGTGCTAGAAACATTTCACTTTCTGCATTGATGATGCTTGTTATTACAGAGTAACTGCAATAACTGTTGGGCAAAATGCTTTGCCTCTAAGTAAAATGATATTGTTACTTGTCTGACATCTCCGAACACAGAAAGGTCAGTGCTGCTGATTCCAAGGCATCTTCAATTCCCATTGTATCGACTCATGCAAGGGGCTTTCCCTGTGTTACATCCTTGTGTACTGTGACTTAACAGGAGCAGAAAGGACAGTTATCTGTCACATATGTTGATAAGACTCCTGCTGCCACAGCATCTTTCTTGCCCCAAATTACAGCAGGCTGCAACAAGGTTAGTTTGGTTAAAAAAAGTGCTAAAAACACAGAAAAGCTTTCAAACTGAGAGGTAAAAGACTACAATTAAGGTAAAGGAAATACATCCCCTTCTATGTGCCCCTGCTTTACACTGTTAAGAGTTCCATCTAATAATTGAGAACCAGCATGAAGATGAAAATAGAAACCTTGAAAATGCTTTACAGTAAATGGGGTGTTCAGCATCTTATTATTTACTGCTGAAATATGATTAATGATATATAATGCTATTTACTGTGAAAGCTAGATGCACTTAAATATCATATCTCCTCAATATATATGAGCTGCCCGATGTGGATGCTTCTTATGCTTTTTCATTCTTGTTTTTGGCAGCCAATTTCATATATTCTGAACATAAACTCCCATATTTTCTCATTACTGCTCCATGTCTGAATTCAAGTATCTCTCATAATTCTGGGTGTGGTTTTACTTGCCTTATCATTGCCATTTCCAGTAGTCTGTGGTGGTGATTTGGAACCTGAATAATAGAGACATCCAAGCTCTAAAAGTAACAGTAAAATCATAAGAAAACCAGAGTGTAATACTACAAAATTAGACCCCTTTTACCCCCTTTGCCCCTCCCTGCCCCCAGGGCTGAAGTTGGCTGAGCCACAGCTAATTCTAGTCGAGAAGTTTGTTTACAGTCTTATGCAAGGGGCTTTTATTCTGCATATGTTACAAATAATAGGTTTGGACTAATAGGAAGATCCTAGAACATTACTCTGACATCTGTAAGTCATTCTTGGAAGCTATGTTCTTGGTTGAAGGATCTCTCCAACTCTTCCCTCCTCCCCTTCTCCAAGATCTCTGCTGTAAAAAAAGCCAGTCTTTGTATGTTTGCAGAAACTGATTCTGGTATCTCTTGTAGTAGCTATGTGGATAATCCTTACGGTAGAAGTCTGATCTCTCTCTTATGCGTCAACAATGGCTTAACTCATGACAATTAGTGTGATAAAACAAAAAAAACCCTAACTTCTTGGAGAGCAGATTGTCTGGTGAACATATGTTTAAATGCTAAAGTTCATAGGCTGTTTAATCTGAAGTGGCCTGATTCAGCCGTTCTTCCTTGTGTCAAATAATGTGTGAATTTTCCTAATAAGCAGAGCTACCAGGACTGGGACCTCAGCTGAGTAATGCAGGATTCTACAAGGAACGAAATGCAGCATCCTACAAAATAGTATGTACTTTTTTCTCTGCTTATTTTGGCCTGAGTCTCATTTTTGTTTGAGTCTTGGTCTTTAGCTAAGTATTTGTTTGTTAGTACCACTAGGAGATCTGAACTCATGTAAACTGAAATAGTGAGGGGTTCCAACTTGCATCTCTCCAGGCACATGAGCTCATTACAGCTTTAGTCATCACAACTTAGACACTCAAGCAGTTTAATTAACTCTGAGGGGAGCAACTTATAAACTTACTGGTGAACACATCAGTAACTGGTTAAACTGAAGCTTAACAAGATGTAAATTATGGGTCAAGTTCCCTAAAAACTTCACTGGCAGAAATGGGTGAGATGATGCCCTAAATCAGAATACCAGAATAATCCATGCCCTGTTCTGGAATGCAGAACAAACATAAGTTAGTACTAGAAGTAGTAAAGTAATGTCACTTTGTAGAAGTTGGCTTCTTTTGGGAGTTTTTTGACATGTAGTGTACAGAAAATGAAGAGAGCAATGTAATTAGATATTATAATGAAAATGTTTTGTGAATGTCCTTAAATTAGCTGACAGTTTTTGTAAGCTCTTTCATCAGATCCATGAATCAGATTAAATTGATTTTTGCCCTTTTTTTAATTATTGAAAGAAAAATATTTAAGTTTAATCTGTCCAGTTTTAGTGTATGCAGAAAACACACATGGTGTTTAAGCAGGAAAGACTTGCAAACCATTTGTGTGTGCATTTGATGGCTTTTTATTTTCATACATGCTAAGTTTACACTAAGTTTAAAGTGATGGCACATTTTCACAGCACATAGTTGGTAAAAATACATTTAAAAATGTATTAAATACATTAAAAATTTACAATTTTGAAAGTTTTCAAAATAATGCTTATTCTTTGGAACATGTTACAAGGACTGTAGGAAAGCAGGAAAAGAGGTGACCTAAGAAAAGATTGCTCACATTTACATAGCTAAATGAACAGTGGGCTTGTATAATGCTTTCTTTTCTAGTGTGTGATAAGCCCCATGTGCAGTGTCTGTATCTGTTGGCAGATGGAAGATGGGAGCAGAGGGAGGTGTTTCTCATCTAGATGGATCTGCTTTCCTGTTTTTTAATAATAACCAAGAAATAAAGTATACTTTTAGTGTGCTTGGCTAGATGTTCTTTGTTGCTTAAAGTTGCCCTGAGCATATAAATAGTATAGCACAGCATTCAAGTAATATTACTTGTTTTGGGTGTGGGAGTGAAGACCTTGTAACTGGGTTTGGCAATATATATATACCATGGGAAATCTCTTATGAAATAACTGTTACTTCGTGCAGTGTGGTCCATTCCGAATGCTAACCATTTACTCTTCAGATATTTTTCATGAGCCTTGCAGATAGGATATCTCTGTGGAGATTGATTTAACTGCCTTCAGAATAAGCTCTCAGCAGAAATGGGGCAATCACCCCACCTTTCCTTCAATTTGGTGGTAGAATATTAACAAGGGGAGTGTTGGTCTCTGGAGCTTCCCCCCCACCCTTTAACACATCAGATTCATATTAGCAGTATTTATTATCTAAAAAGGGTGACTCAGTGTCAGCTGTTTTCAGTTTTGGCTTATAGCACCCTGGAGGAAAATGTATATCTAAGTAACAATTTACATTCTCATTTCTGTGTTTCACTGTGGTGGAGCTGATCACACTGCCATAGTAACGGTTGCTTTGCAGGTTCACTTTTTGACAGTGTTTGATTCTTTGCCATAGTGGAGGTGGTTAAAAGACTTGCTCATGGTAAGAACTGGCAAACCTGCAATTCCGAATAATTAAGTGCTATTATTTCGTCGAAGGGATTTAAGCAAGCAAGGTTTGTCTTTATTTAAAGGAAGCCAAATATTTACAAAAATAAGTAAAAAAGATCTATCCAGAGCATTATTTTGCTTCAGGATTTGCTTCATACATAATATGTGTGCATATTACATTCAACAGCATGTGCAGTGTGTAAAGATAATTTTACAACTTCCACAGCTGCTCACCACATGTGTGGCTGCATGGGGAAAACAAGCATGAGCTAAGAATGGTCCCCAGCTTATGCCCCTATGAGAGATGTATATGGTTACACTAAAAAATGTACGTATAGGCGTTGTTACTAAAATGCTAATAGCTACCAAGGACTAAGTTTTGAGTAGCACAACAAACCTGTATTTCAAACACTACATGTAGAACAAGAAAATTCAACTAAACTGCTGAATATGTTGGTTTGGAATTTTTCTACCCACAGAAGTTCAACAAATACACAAAACTCAACCTGGGCTTTAGTTTTACTACTTAGGATAGGAATTGCTTTCAAACATTAACTGCATTTCTTGTAACTAGAAAAAAGAGCAAGCAGCTCAGTCATGTTTTTTCTGTCTTTTGCAGAATTGACCTAATATTTGCTAACTAAACGTTTCTGCTGAATGGATGCCTTCGTTTGTTGCCATCACACTTTTTTACATATAAGGTGAAAGAAAATACGTTGCATCAGAGAAACCACTCTTGGTTTTGGTTTTAAAAGAAGAGTTCTCATACCTATGCTAAGTAAGTCTGTTTTATCATGAATGTATGTGGAATTTACTATGCAGCTTTTAAGAAATTACCCTTGTAATCTCTTCTGCATTAAAGAGGCTTCGCTACCTTTTATATTCCGAACATTGAAAATTGGACCCAAAGAATCCAGCTGCTTTCTCTTACGGGATCTGAATTCCATCCCTTGCAATGAAATAGGACTGTGGTTAAATGCTTTTACTTTTTCATTGTAAAAATATTCTAGAAATAAAGGTAAGCACAAGACAGTGTCTCCTGTGATATATCTGCCTCATACATACAGGTATGGATATGTAAGGTTCCCAGTGTAATGGAAAAGTCATTTGTGTTTTGTTTTAGAGGAGAAAGAGAATTGGAAAGAAGGATTCTACAATTTCTTCACAGACAGCCAGTGAAGATCTCCCCAGCAGAGAGCCAGTACAAAGCCTGGACACCACATTGAGTCACAATAAGAATAAAGAAGGACATAGCAGTACATAAAAGCTGTTTCTCTGCATCGGCACAGATTTCAATGCTTAGAAACAGAGGTTTTAAATGTTTCCTGAATTTGAATTCACTTGCGAACTGAGAATTGTGAGAGTATCTTAGAATAGTATTATATGCATCAATTTGGCAAGCAGCAAGTGTTAATGCTGTCAGTGCCCTGCAGTGTTCTTGTCTGTTAGTTTCTCTGGCCCATGTGGGTCCCTGTACAGCAGTTAGACTAAGATTGTGTCCTGTGAGGTATTTGGGATATGCCTACTTCAGCATTTTAGGTTGGATCAGGAGCAGGGTTTGGAAATTAACCTCCTGGTCATTCCCATATTTGGGGCTTTGGTTCACAAGATGATTGAGTCTTAGAGTACACAAACAGGATTCCTCCTGGGTGAAATTAAACTGTGACCTGGGACCTAACATGCTTCAGCAACTAATGGCCATGTAGTCCACCCTGAAATTGGTTGGAAGTAACTCCGCATAAACTGCGTCTAATGTAGACATCAGACCCTCAACATACACGGTTTTGTTCTGTAAACCTCTTTCCATTGTACAGTGCTAGTTGTTAGTAGAGAGATACTCACAGTCTGATCATATCTTGCTCCTTTTAAAAATGGTTATGGGAATCTGTTCTTGTACCTCCTGTCCCTTCTGGAATTAATTACTGTTCATTAACAAAGTGGTTGGTCTATTTCATGGGAGAGACGGAATGAGACAAATGGAGGCCAGCCAATGTTATTTAGCATGAGGCCTTTCTCACCCTCATAGTGATAGTTTCGTGGCTCACACATTAGGACAGTTTTCAATGTAGTTAACTATTCTGCTTCTGTTGCCTTTTGATATCCAAATATCTTAATGTCTAACTATATAGCTGTCTAATTAACATGAAAAAATGTGTTCTCTTTATCGGTGAGATAACAAAGAGCTCTCTGGTTTATAGATTCTCCTATCTGTTGGTGTGTACTTGGATGTATCAATGTATTTTGTAGAGTAGGTAAATGCTATCCTTCTATGTTTTAAAAAAGAGTATGATGTGTAGAAATGATTTGGGGGGTTTCCCCTTCTCTCCCCCCAAAGAAAGTAATTGAATGAAATTAAGTATCAAAACGAAAATGCAAGCTCATAACATTTCTCTCTTAGTAATTTTTTTGGTCACACCTTATGCAAGTTGAACTTTTTAGGTACCTCCTGCAGCTCTATATTGCTGTGGTGGACACCTACCATGCCAGCCTGTAAATACCTCAGAAAAAAGAGTTTGGTGCAGGTGGAACTCCCAGTCCTCAAGATAAAATTAATCCTTAAGGCAGTGGCAAAATTGAAGGATCTGAATAGCAAATATACTAGATACATAAATTTATGCTCTCTGCTAAATGTATAACTTGCCTTTGATTGTTTCTTTCTGTCCATGGTTTTCAACAGCACTGAGCGCGGAATTTTTTTGTCTGTCTGACAAACTTCAGATGGTTCAGCAGATGCACAGCTCACACGTGGTGATTGTAAGCAATCTGTTTTGTACATACGGTTCTTGGTCCAGTGACAGAGCAAGGTCTGGATTGTCCTTGCTTTTAAGTGATTTCCACGTGATAACACTGGGGGCACTGGGTCTGACGTTCTTAGTTTGCTGATGTCCTTCAGCTCATTATTGCCTTCATGTTTGACATTGCCAGTTCGGGGGAGCAGAAAACTCAGAAACACAGCCAATGCTTTGTAAATTGTGCAATCTTGGGGAATCTTGGCGGGTTACAAGAAGCAGCTGTGAGAATTACCAAGGCTTGCGTTTGGGCCCTTAGTGAGGAATATTAACAAACATACAGCTAGTTGAATGTACTCTGGGCTGCTTGCGGACTGACAGTTCACATTTTTTGTCTTTGGAGCTGTGCTATGATTGGTGGTGTTGATCAGTTTATTTCAAGGTTCTTTCAGCTGCTTTCAAAGTCTCTGTGTGGACTTGCATGTTGAATGATTGTGTTTCTCCACAAGCCCCATTCTCACTAGTGCAGTCAAGAGACCTAAGAATTGGAAAGACTAATCTTTCTCTCAAAGTTTGGTAAAGGAGCAGGTAGGAAGCTGGATGACTTTTCCTCCTTTATCTCCTTTCTCAAGACCCTTTCTTGATCATCTGTGTATATGTGAAAGAAAAAGAGACTTACATCTGGCTTTTTTAGTGTATGAATGGCAAGCAAGAATGGATTTTGAGAGCAATTCACACACATCTACACTAAATAATTGATACTTTATGAATCAATGTATGACATGTACGTCTTTCAGCAGCAAATTATATGTCAAATTTAAGTGTAAACCCTTTAAATATTAAATGTATGCACTTGTCGTACATCTCCACTCAGACTCAGTGAAGGACAGTGAAGGTTGAGAGGTTCCCTGGCACGTGTTATTGTAATTCCAAGGACGATGTGGGAAAACCAAACAAATATCCAACATAAGATATTAATCAGTAGCAGTCTAAAGCAAAATGAGGAATGTTAACATATTACAAATCACTTGGAGGGATGAAATTGAGATCTTAATACTTGCAAAAAGACTAATTCTTATACACAAAGACAAAAGAATATACCCTCTGAAATAGCTAACACTGTACAGTATATATGAAGAAAAAACTTATATATTAATTCATAATTACAGCTAGATCTAAACTGTAAGTCACATAGGAAAATACAAAATTAAACACTTTCACACATTTCTTTTGCAGTAGTATTGGTAATTTCCACTGCAAAAGGAAAACAGAGGTGTTTTCTCCAGGAGGAGTTCTAAATGTGAGCACAGATCAAATTCCTTCCCTAAACTTCTGCAGTCCAAACAAGAAATAAATTGGAGCCTGGCAATACGTTACCCAGTGATCCCCATATCCAGAAACGTTGCCACAGGTTGGTATTTAAGATCATATGACTAGTATGTTTAAATGGGTGACTTTTGCCTGTGTGGGGGAAATTTTGGAAACAAACTGTGTACTAAAAAAAGGCTTATTTTATGGTTCTACTTTAAAATGTGATTACCTAAACTGGGCTCCAGAAATATCCTGCTATATCACTTTATAAACGTCTCATGACCTCCTCGTCCTCAAGCCCCTTTGCAAACAGGCTGATAACAAAGCAGTAACTTTATTTAATAAAATAAGGACTTGCACTTCTGGGGTTTTCTTTGTTGCTAGATTTGTTTTGTTTTGTTTTTTTACTTCACATGAAACTTTCTGATTTCACTGGGATTTATAGCTAGATCCTGAACTTTTAGCCAATTCATTTATTCTGGGATAGAAATATAGCTTAAGCAGGCTTAATTCAGGCATTTTAGTGTGCTGGATGAAATCTACGTTATGGGAGATATTGACTATGTATCTACCTGCTTGATTTTTGGCTCTGCTTCATGTTGAGGAAGGCTGTATTTGAATCTCCTTCTATTTCTGTGTTAAGACCCAGTGGATTGTGTCCTTGGAATCAAATCGGATTGGGAAGGGAAGAAGAAGAGAAAAACAAGCCAACAAAAGGTCAAAAGGCTAAACCAATATCCAAGCCACCTAGCTAATACAGTGTTTCAAACTTCGATGCCCATTTACTTTGTCTTACATTCCTTTCTTTCACTCACCTTTGCTAATTGAAGTTGTTCACTCTGTATACAGCAGCTTTGTCTTGATGTTTTTCAGTAAACATTTGGCACCCTATGGATATTACATACATAAAAAAATAATAAAGTAATTAGGCCATTATAACCATGAGAAGATTTTAGCCTATGACATCCTGGCTGCAAAGAATTCCATCACATAACATAATCTTGAAACCACAAGCATGCCATACAAACTTCAAAACAGAATCCAGCAGTTTGGGACCTGATCCTGCAAACCACATGTGCAATTTTAGTCATATATATAATTCCGTATTTTAAGTAATCGCAAGGGTGAATATGAGTTATTTAATGTATAGGCTTGAATCTGAAAGTATGTGTTTAACGGTTTGGGTTTTTTTGTGGTTTTTTTTTGTTTTTTTGGTTTTTTTTTTTATGTGACTACTTTCTATGTTTGTTTGATCAAACATAAAGAGAATTATTGTCCAGAACTGAAGAGTTTAAAGTCACCTATTGACTTCTGCCTATTTGATTAGATTTTGGATTGGGCTATAAACAGACAACATGCAATATGAGGAATGGAATCCGGCCAGAAAGAAGTGATTGAGCACTGAAGGTATGCTAGTTTCACATACTTCTTGTTTGATCTTTTGTTGATTTTCTCCTTCTCTCATACAATCTGTCTTTCTTTCCTCCCTCTTCTGGTCTGTTGTGTTTGCACTTGCTAGGTTGAGGGCCTATAAACATCTTATCAGAAAAATGTTGGAAGGAGGGTAAGGGGCATATCAGAGTCAGTAAAAGAGGAGTGCTGGGTATAGGGGAGCCTCTGCAAGGCATGCAGGTGAGAATGGGAGGCACAAAGGTGATGGTTAGTCGTGCTGGGTTTTGGTATTTTTCCTTCTTTAATCTGAAATCTTTAAGAATGTGTTATTTGAATTTGATATATAGCATCAGTTTTGAGGTCAAAACCCATGGTACCTTTCATGGCTTGTCTGTGGTTGGAATTATTCCAGATTTGCTGCTGCACTTGAAATTCATTCCCTACTTTAATCCAAATTAACTTTCAAGTGTAGGCAAGCTTAACAGTTCAACATTAACATTTATTTACCTTTGGCAGAAGTTTTAGGTGTTCAAGGAATGCAGAATCATTCAGTGAGGAATGTAGAATTTTACCTCATTAGTTGGCATTAATGAGTTACTTCCTAAGAAGCTTTTAATGACTTAATTTTATTAACTGAACCTTCATATTAAAGGTTGTATAGGTAGAGTCATATAACTGTAATGATGCAGCATAACAACCCATACCTACTCAGCAACCTACAGTTAAGGCTTTTAGACCTTTCATTTCGCTGCCTCCAATTGCACAATAGAACACTTCAGCTTAAATCACAAAGTTAATTTTAAATAATAGCATTTTACCTCAAAGAGGAACAGAATTGGTCACCTGGCAACAACTGCAGTCATCTGAACACACTCCTTGTGCTTGATCCCAATTCCAAGTCAGTTTTGTGTACGAGATGATACCCTTGCAGGATGCCTTTTCATCCATTCTTGTTTTGAAATGTAGTGAATTGGGATATTTACTCTTTTCTGGACATTGAAAATTAACAATGCTTCCTTAGCATTTCAAGAGCATGGATGCTGGCCTGTTTTCTGGAGCAAGAGTTACAGAACCTGTGTTGACTTAATGTAGAACATGATCTATAAATTTAAAAGCAAACAGTCAAACAGTTCTTAGAACAGTGTGGTCCTTTTCACCTTTGATTCTGGCATAGTATTTTAGCCTTGAAAAGATTCTAGACACTGTATGAAGTAAGATGGAGTTTTGTGAGAGTAAGTCTGAGTGTAATTTCTATGATCTTGAAATACTTTATGACAAGAAAGCACAAATTGCTCACTTATGCATATCTGTACTTTCAGGATTATAATCTCCAATTCTAACCCAATTCTTATTCTCAGTTTGAAAATAAATATTTTGTAGAGCTTTTACCCTCTATTTCTTTTTGGTGAGTAAAATACTTCTGGTGATATAGTGCATGAATTATAATTACTATTATATAATACATGCTATAAAATATATATATATAATTATAATTACTCTGCTATACTAATAGTGCTATAAATAGGCAAGTGATCATCAGAAGCCAACATCCTGCAGCAGCTATTTAAAGCTCACTTGTACTTGTGGCAGTGGATTCGTCTTAAGAGTATGTTCATTAGCAGGAAGTATATTCAGTGCTGTATCAGCTACAGAACATAGTCCCCAGCTCCATGTTTAGTCCCAGGGCCCTTGTTTAGCGTCCATACAGAAGGCAGAGAGAATTCTGTGTTCCTTAAACCCTTGGAAATCACCCAGGCAATAATGATTTTAGGATGGTAAAGTTTTGAGAACAAGAAACTCTAATTCTGTTGTTAAACTGCAGTGTATTAAACTAGTTTATGGGAAATTAGATTTCACAAGAAGTTGAACGCTGTGGTTTTGATTCAATACGTGAGCATTGGTTAACTATAAATAATGCTTTATGATCTTCAGTAGTGTCTGCTTAAAACTTTGTGCTTTAAGTTATTTGTTGAATCAGTGGTAAATGGGCTAAGCTGAGCTCCTTGCTGGATATCCAGCATGTTGGTTGCTCAAGAGCCTGGCTAATGCCAAGTCTGCAGGCTCCTGTAAACCCAGAGTAATACGGGATGTATGTGTACCTTGAAGAATGCAATGTGAAGGCCTTTGACCTAAGGCTCGTGAAGGCTGGTGTATGTGTGCTGCTTGTTACTGTAAAGATCTAAAATAATATGAAGAAAGGCTGAGAGAGCTGGGCTTGTTCAGCCTGGGGAAGAGAATGCTCTGAGGAGACCTTAGAGCAGCTTCCAGTGCCTATAGGGAGCTTGTAAGAAGGATGGGGACAAACTTTTTAACAGGGCCTGTAGCAACAGGAAAAGGGGTGATGGTTTTAAACTGAAAGAGGGTGGATTTACATTAGCTGTAAGGAAGACATTTTTTACAATGAGGTGTTGAAACACTGACACAGGGTGCCCAGAGGTGGTAGATTCCCCATCCCTGGAAACATTCAAGGCCAGGTTGGATGGGGCTCTGAGCAACATGGTCTGGTTGAAGATCACCCTGCTCATTGCAAGGGGCTTGGACTAGATGACTTTTAAGGGTTACTTCCAACCCAAACTATTCTGTGATTGTATGAATATAGAGTGGTATCCAAATTCCTGTCCCTGTGAAGGAATAGTTAGTTCAAGTTGAATGCCATTTTAACGGGTTGATGCTGTTTCTGGTTTGGGTCATGTGAACTTAGCTGACTCTTCAGTGCAGGTTAGAGCTTTATGACCATAATGTGAAGTTAGTAATTGAGGCTGGCTTGTAATTTTGTGTGAATAGTGAATTAGAGGTTGTTACCCACAGGAGTATCCCTGAAGAATTTCATGGGCCTGTGCGCATAAAAGCATTGGTACTAATGACTCAGAATTGATGTTGTCTAGAAAAAAAGGAAAGGAGGGACAAGGAGTTAATCACTAGATCAGCAAATGCATAAAAAGTAAGTAGAAATGTAAATTACATATATAATTGTGTTCTGCAGCTGCAAAGATTGAACACTACATCTAAGACTACAGGAATTTTCCTTGTTTTTAATAGGAAATTGGGTGGGTTTTGTTTATCGTGCCATGAAATGTTTCTGGGTGATCCAACCCATGCATATAATTGCACTTCATGTAGCAATTTTTCATGTCTTCAGGCTTTGCACTTCGTATACATCAACTACCTATTAGTGTGGAGCATCTCCTGGATAGTATTGAACTTCTTCAGACACCAGAGGAAGTGGTGTAAAGTCTGAACTATGGTCAAGCATGCTCAGTACCTAACAGAGCTGGCTCCAAGGACAAGAATCAGTTCTTCACCAATGTCAATGAAAATGGTGAAAACAATTTGACTGGGCTCAGATCTGTGTACAAAGAATCTGATTTTGCCAAGACTTGTGCACACATTTGACTTGACACACTTGAACAGCTCTCATGGCTGCTCATTTGAGTGAACCTAATCTATTTAATTTAATCTTTGCAGGACTGGGACCTCACTGAGTATTTAAAATAATTGGTTTGCTTAAGTTTCAATCCCATTTTTAATCAGCATTCTGGAATTTCGGCTAGCGGAAATAGAGTAGACACATGATATGCATTGCAATACATATGTTGCACTTACTGCTGTAGAATATTAATTTTCTTCTCTGCTGAAGGGACTTTCCCCGCCTCCGTATCTCTCTTGAAAAGATTTTGCATCCTACATATAGACTGAGAGTGATAAGAGTGTGTCATGCTCCAACATGCACAACTTCTCAAACACTAAAAATAAATCAAAACTTATGTAAGTGGCCCTAGGCTGCCAACAAGCAGTCTGAACTTGCATTTCACTTGTTTCTGCAGGTTTTATAAGCCTGTTCACCAAAATATTTAATGTAGAAAATGCTTTTTACAGCAGCATTTGATTTACTTGCTAGAGGTCTCATATACGGGTCATGTAGATGTTTTGAGGCCTAGTCTTGGGGTGCTGGGCACTTCCCAGGTCCCAGCCAGTTACTGGTGTATGGCACGTGCAGCAGAACTGTGTAAGACTCACCCAAATAGGTAGAGATCAAAATTAAGTGTAAGTGGCAATGGTTTTTTCTAGGTTGCAAGCTGGCATTTCAAGAGTGGCTGAATTGTGTCTAAACGCTCTTAACACCCCTCTTAGGTAGATGTAAGAACTCATCATTGGTGATTCAGGGACAAATGACCTGATTGGTAGTAAACAAGACCAGCACTATAAAAACTGTTGACACCCCGCTAAGTGAGAAACCACATTAAACTAGTAAAGTTTTATTGAAGCATTCTGGAAGTCCTTTGCATTTTTCTGTGTCTCAGTGTGGTCTCAATGCCTTATGCAGGAATATTTGCTTTTTTGGATGATAATAGGATTAGAGCTCAATGTTGTGATGGGAACTTTGCTGTATTAATGTTTGCAAAGTGCCAGTAGCACTAAGAATTACCATGACTTTTAAAAGATATATAGGTTGTGAGAGCAGTACAGCAGCACAAATGAGTCCTTGTAGTCTTGGAAGACTGTATCAGAAATGAACTCTCAGTTTATCCTTGCCGAAGGAGAAAATTATTGTTAAGCTGGGCTATGTGTGGAAAGGCCTCATCCATGGTGCAGCTGCCTTAACGATGGACTTTTGCTCCAGAATTCAATGGCTTCGACATTGTTGAAATGACAGAATCAGGGAGTAGTTTGGGTTGGAAAGGACCTTCAAAACTCATCTATTCCAGCCCCCTGCAATGAGCAGGGGCATCTTCACCCGGACTCTGGGCAGCCCGTGCCAGGATTGTGCCACCCTCATTGCACCAGCCGGAATCCCCCCGCGTTTAGCTTAAACCCATCACCTCTCGCCCTGTTTCAACAGGCCCTGCTGAACAGCCTCTCCCCAACTTACAGGGCCCCCTTTAAGGCCCTCACACGGCTTCGAGCCCCTCGATCCCCTCTGTGGGGCGGGCGGAAGCGCCCGTCACGGCGCCGTCCCCGCCCCGCACCCAATGGCGGC